>JAJMCI010000119.1:0-44020 GCA_030565705.1 Metschnikowia baotianmanensis
CTCTCGTGGACTGAAACCCTGCTGATGCACACAAATATCGAAAATGCGTCGTTGGTCCACGGAGCCTCTCTTGTGAATAAGATTGCCATAGTGAACGAGGATGGAAACACTCTTTCGATCTGGGATAGCAATACGGGTGTACTTGAATATGAAGAAACGTTCCCCGAGGAGTATGGCACAGTGAGGGATCTCGACTGGACATTTCTTGGCTCTATTGAGTCTACTGCAAACACACTTCTCGCCGTGGGCTTTTCCAGATTCGTGCTCTTATACACCCAGCTTCGGTATGACTATACGAACAACATCGCAACGTTTGTGGCGTTGAAGAAAATCGATATTTCGAGCTACTCTTCGCACGAGATCGGGGATCTGATCTGGCTCGACGACTCGTATCTAGTGATTTCGAGCGGAAACCAGTTTTACATCGATGACAAGTGGGTGCAGTTCGGCAAAGGCACAGAAGGATTGAACAATAGCATGATCAATTCTACAATCAGCGAGTTGCTAGTGGGATACAAATCCGACCGGTCGAAGTACCCAATTGCCGATTTGGTGCGGATCTTGAATGGGCCTTTACCAGTATACCACCCTCAGTTTTTGATCCAGGCATTGCTCATGGATGAGATCAACCTCGTGGAGGCTGTTTTGGTGAAACTCCTCAAAACGCTTCGGAACGACTCCAAAATCGCCTGGAATCTCGACCTCGAGATTTTTGAGTTCATGTCCTGGAAAGAGCCCGATAATGTGACTAAACATTCACTTATTGACTCGAGTTTCTCAGCGCATGTCGATATATTCGATACATTCAATCTGAGCGTGGCCGATCTTCTTTCGGAGAAGCTCACCTCGATCTCACTCCCGCTCTTAACAAGACACCAGCAAACGACGTTGAGAAACCTCGTGATTCTCGTGAACAAGCTTGCACCCTTGAGGAACTCGTTGGATGCTAACGGGATGAAGTTCATGTACGGCTTCGAGTTGTTTCAGTCCTCACATAAACAGAAGAAACTTACCATCAGAGATATCAACTGGGCAGTGCACAGCGACCAAAAAGAAATGCTCTTTGCAGCCATCGAAAATCATTATCATAGACTCACTTGGAGCTCTGTGAAGGAGGTGGGGTTGGCGTACTGGGTAGACGAACACAGATTGAGAACAACGATGGAAAGTGCGGCCAGAAACGAATTTGCCGACGAGAGAGATCCATCCGGAAGAGTCTCGATTCTCTACCTAGCGATCAAGAAAAAGCAGATTCTTCTAGGGCTCTGGCGGACCGTCTTTCATTCAGAAAAAGACAAGGTGGTGAAGTTTCTCTCCAACGACTTTTCGGAGCCTAGGTGGCAGTCCGCGGCACTCAAAAACGCGTTTGTTCTACTTGGAAAACACAGGTACATGGACGCAGCATACTTCTTCTTGCTTGCAGGTAAAGTCAATGATTGCTGTAAGACCTTGTGCAGCAAGGCACAGGAATTTGATCTTGCGTTGGCGGTGGCTAGAGTGAATGCAGATGAGGATGCCATGCGAAACATCATGGAGCAATACATTCTTCCCGAGGCACTTGCTACCGGAGACAGATGGACGACCAGCTGGGCGTTCTGGGAAACGAAGCTCAAGGAGGTCTCGATCCAGGCGTTGGTGATGTCTCCAATTGACGTGGTGCGGAAAAACGCGGACCGTTTCTCAGAATCTTTCCGCAAGGAGATCGAACGTCTCGAGATCAGAACGAAAAGTAAGAGTTTCTTGAGGATGGACCCAGTTTTGGGAGTCCTCTACCAGAAGCTCAGAGCATCTAAACTGAGATACTTAGAGGGATCGAAGGATGTAGAGCCCCAGGTCGAGTATGACTTTGTTGTTCGGCTCTCGACGATCTACTCCAGAATGGGCTGTGACTACTTATCGCTCTCGCTTCTCCGCAACTGGAGGTTCCTTGATTACTCCCAAAAGGGGGAGAGGAAGCATGAGACCTCAACTTCTAAGGGGGCGTTTCTGGACTTTTCCGGCGTGGCCAAGCAACAGATCCTCGCCCCTGAGCCTTCCACTTTCGAGGAGCCCGATATGAGTGCATTTTCTTTTGGATTCTGAGGCTACGAAGTGATTTGCATACATCATGTTCATATCTCAAATAGAAAGTACTTTATAGGGCCGTGGTTGTTGGGTGGATTTATTTACGGGCCTCATCCACGAACAAGCACATATGAAGTTTAAAGAGAAGTCACGTATTTTCATTCGGATTTAAAACAAAAAACACAAAAAAAAACATGAACAAAAAAGCTTACGTTTGAACTCAGAAAACAAAAAAATATCATTTTAAAACAAAAAGTTCAACCCCACCCGGGACTCGAACCCGGAGTCTCCCGCTTAGGAGGCGGATGCCTTAACCATTTGGCCAGAGGGGCAATATGTCAATTCTCGCGAAATGAACTTAGTAGTGCAGGGGACTGAAAGGGGTCACGTGATCTACGTTTAGCGAGTTCGTTTCCTTAAGGATGAGTTCAGGTGGCAAGCCGGGCCTGAATTTTGTAAACATTTTTTTATTTACATTAAGGGAGGCTTTTAAGAAAGAAAATAAAGAAACATCGTTTTTGTTACTGCTAGAATACGCCTATTGAGTCGACCTGTAATGGAGAAAGTGAAGTGTCAAAGTAGCCAATTTAAACACTTCGTGGACCTCCTATAAGACTCCAAGAAACAGGAGAGAATATCATCCTGTTTTCTCAATGAGTTTTTGCGTATGTAGAAATCGAAAATGATGATCCCTAAGCCCAGGAAACCCACTGCCCAATATCACTAGATCTCCGTATAAATCAATTTCTTGGTATGGGTTTTAGGAGGAGCTGATAAGAGGATATTTTTTTCTATCACACATCATTGTTTAATCTTTGTAACACAACATGCTCTCTCTGTAGCACCACTTTTCGTTTCCTTGAAAAAAAATTCAGGAAGCACATGAAAACAAGAGGAAAGAACACACAATAAACCAACCCTCTTAACTCTAAATGTTCTTTTCTCTTTCTTAAAAAAACCTCTAGTTCACCGCTGCACGTCCGCCCTGAAGATCGTCCTCGTACCCCTGAAGCACCAATGTGGCTGCCACAAGACAAAGCGACCTGAAATCCACATTCAGATTAGAGTCGGAGTCGTTTTTCCCCATTCTCTCGTAGCTGCTATAGTTGTACATCGTGAACATGGAGCACTTCTTCATCTGCTTGAAGAGTTCCCACGACCGGTGGTACTCAAAAAAGCCCATTTTATGTGGCGAGGTATACTCTGCCCTATCAGTTGGATTTATTTTCAACGAGAAGAGATTATGGAGCGATCCTCCAAGGAGCGGGTTGTTTTTCCTCACTTTCAAAGAAGAGTCCAAGTCGTCCACTAGACTGACCTGGTCGGAGGTCAAGAGATAGAGGTCGTAGAGAAAGTGGTCTGGGTTCATGATTGGACTCACTGCCTTGACGAACCTGAATCTTTCGTTGTTGATTTTGAGGTCGACAATGGGGAGTCGCGTGTGGGCCACAATCACGATTTCCACGCCTCTGATCTGGAGCCTGTACCGGTAGTACCCCAAAAACTTCTTTTTCAACACCTCGCCAATCGGGCGATTATCGACTTTATCGTAAAGCCGGTCGGTGGCCTCGGGGGTGGGCGCACACTCGAAAAAACGGAGAAAGCATTTATCTCCCAAACCCATGCCCATGTTCATGATCACGGAACGCTTGCTGATCAAAAGAGGCAAGCCTACAGTATTGTTCTGGTTCTCCTTCGCACGTGCGAATTCCTGGTGTTTTGGCGAGAGTTTCGAATAGTCTTTGAAAAGCCGCATGGCGTGTTCCGAGACAAAAACACGGAGATTGAGCCCGGTAAGGCCGCTGGTGATGATGAACTCTCTGCACTCCATAACAGGGTAGTTTGGTGGAGCTCCAGAGAGAGCGTTGGAGAAAGAGTTGGAGGGGATACGGAACGCGGGCATTTCGGGGTAATATCCAGAGAGATCGGGCTCCGAGGGCACGTGGCCCGTATCGGAAGTAGGGAGATTGTATTTAGACGACATTTGGGCTTTTTTTCTGGTAGAAAATGCCCGAGAAATGATGCAAAACCGAGTGTTCTGGGGTGTTTTTTGCAGTGGGTTTGCAACCGGTCCACAAAATACGCGCGGTTTGGGCTCCCGAAACGTGCATATGGACCCCCACGCTAGAGATGTTGAAAATGAGCGTTGGTCGTAGCCTCTTTATGCAGTACTAGATTGTGTGCGTCTGCCTGTGACAAACGATGTTGAAAAACAACTTTCTCGAAAATGTTGAGCACGAAGAATCCTGCGCGATATCTTGGGCTTTTAGGGCTTTCTTCCAGCACATTCTTCACTCATCAGGTGTGCCTGTATGTACACATGTATATGTAACAGGAGGTGTGGGATTTTCACTCCTGCATATTTATACTTTAGACAATACTAACTGCGTTGTCCATACAAAGGATTAATCATACATTGAGTAACATCATGAGTATAGTGCATAAGACATATGATAAAAGGGATTTGGAGAAGGATTGTCCTTCATATAAGCACAAATTCAAACATGGATTTATTGTTCGCGTGTCTTGAATTCACCAAATGTACGCACGACGCGTCCACGACGCGTACTTATTTTCACGCGAATCCGCAAAACACATACAGAGATTTTTGTCTGAGATATCTGAGAAATACGTGACATTAGTGACTTAATGATTGGATAAAAGGTGAAATATATGTAACTATGAAGCTCCTGAATGAAGCATGAAGAAAAAAGCGATCAGTCTTCAACGGGGGCGACTGCCGATTGTGCTCCCCTTTAATCAAAGAATCTATCAAAAAAAAAAAAAAAAAAAAAAGAACAAAGAGTAAAACGGTTAAGTACCTGTGGTGATTCGCGTTTCACAAATAGTGATTTGCGTTTCACGAATAGTGATTTGCGTTTCACGAATAGTGATTTGCGTTTACGCGAAAAAAGATTTGCGTTTACGCGAAAAAAGATTTGCGTTTCGACAAATAGACAAAAGGTGACTTGTATAGCGAAACAACTCGAGAATGTGTATATAATGTGGCCATGTCCTACCTGACAATCTCTCGGGCGCTTGCTTTTTTTATTGACTATGGAACGCGTCAAAATGGAAGCTCGTAAGTCAGCAACACCAGATGAATTTACCATACTTGGTTCCTCACTTTTCGATTCAAGTGGTACGTTTACAGACTCTTGTACCATTGACGACTTTGCAACTACAGAAAACCCAGATGGTTTAACACCTTCAGGTTCGGTCAAACGGAGAAGGAGAGGACCAGTTCGCAGGGAGCTCGCCAGAGATGATTTCGAGGAAAGGTTGTTGACGATGATCATTAAGAATGATTTGCCTTTTTCATTAGTGGAGTCAAAGTCGTTTAGAGATCTTGTTTATTTCTTGAGAGACGATGCTCCCACTATAAGCCGCGCAACGATGAGAAGGAGGCTCGATTTCATGTACGAAAACACATTCCATACATTGAAGGAAAAGCTAGACCGCAATACCGGCAAGTTTTCAATCACTATTGACAAGTGGAGATCCGGTAACAACTATGGTTTTCTTGGGATCACGTTGCACTTCTACAACAATGATTTTGAGTTGGAGAACCACACTATTGGATTCGAAGAATTAAATGGAAAAATCTCCTATACTGGAGAGGTGTTGTATGAACTCTTGATGGAAGTCTTGAAAAAATACGGCATTGAGAAACGAATCACATCTATCACAAGAGACCATACGGCGCCAATGTCTGTCATGATGGACAAGTACAGGAAATGGTCGAGATCCCAAGAAATAGAGTTCGATGGTGATATCCGATGCGTGGGCCATGTGATGAACTTGTCAGCTGTGGCATTTTTGAATTCCACGTTTTTCAACGGAAAGGTGCCCAAAAAATTCGATAAATCGATGGAGGAACTTCTTGAGGAAAACCCGGACTTCAAAGATTTTGCTGATCGTATGAAAACCCTTCCACGAATCATGCGCTTGATCATTCTTCAAATAAAGCACAATCATAAAATGAAGAATCATTTCGAAGATCTTGTTAAGGAAAGAATGGAGAAAGAAACATCAAATTGTGGCCCGGAGAAAATGTTGAGAGATAACGATACTCGGTGGCTTTCCACATACCGCATGATCGATCGATTTCTTTATTATAGGGATGAGATTATGCAAGTTTTAAGGTTTGATTATGGGGATTCCACAGAAGGTCAAGCTGATCTCGAAAACTTTCAGCTTCTCGACAAAGATTGGGAGTACTTGAAGGCCCTTCACAAGATTTTAGGGGTTTATTATGCTTCTACTATAAAGCTTCAGATATCGGATCATCCTACGATCAGTGAAACAATTCCCACTATTTTTAATCTCTTGAGCAATTTAGAGAATTTGATGAACTTTGATGCCCTTAGAGAAAACCCCCTTATCGCTTTTGGCTTGGAAAAGGCGAGAGAAAAGTTACTTGAGTATTACCCTTTGAATGATGACTCAATAGCGTCGAACAAAATGCTTTATCTTGCTATTGTACTTGATCCACGATACAAACTAGACATTTTTGAGGATGTCAAATTCTCGCCACAAAAGATTCAAGCAATCAAATCTTTGTTTTTCCAAGTCTATCATGGATACAAAAAACAGTACAAAGACGAACCAGTCAAAGTTGTCAATGATCCAGGTCCACCGTCCCCTGTGCGACATACTAGACCAAGGTTCCATTTCATCAAATCAGGAAACGAAAGAACTGAGGACGACGAATTCAATGAATACCTCACTGAATCACGCGAGGACAAAACAAAGGATGCCATTTCATACTTCACAATGAACAAGTCTCGGTTTCCAATCATCTCGCGCATGGCCAGGGATTATTTTGCTGTGGGTTCCATGTCAGCCCCTGCAGAGGGGCTTTTCTCCCGAATTGGAAACATGGTGACAAAGAAGAGAGGAAAGCTTCTGTCCAGAACGATCAAGATGTTAGCTATACTCAAATCAAGGGGTATTATCACGGCTGAAGAAATGCCCGATGAGAATCTGGATACCATGGAAGAAAAGAATCTGATACAAGTCGATGGTGATGAGACATACGAACTGAGACAACGCAAAATCACCGACGTTTTGGAAATGGTAGATGAGACTGGACTAGTCAATGACGAAGACAGTTGTGAAGAAGACACCATTGATCAAGTGGATGAATATATGGATGAGATCGAAGAAGAATAGATTCTAGACTTCGTTTGTTTGAATACGTTTATCGAATATATAAGTTCCAAATGTCAGGATTTTCTCATTTTTCAATGGTGCCGGTCACACTTACTTGGTCTGTAGTGAACAAAGAAGCTTAGGCTACGCAGCGTAGACTCTTCAGTCTTCGAAGTAATAATTTAAGATATTAAAGGAATGTAAGGGTCATTGAATACTGGTAAAAAAGAATTTTCCTATGAAAAGATTTATTTTTGTATGAGAACATTAGGAGATGCACCAATCAGAGTCAAAAACCGGGGCGATGTACGGTACTGGGAAATGAAATTGTTTAGGGTTTTGTTAATGAAGCCAGGGCATCTACTGATTAGTGTCATGTTGTATTGAATATAACTATATGGAATTCTCTTTTAAGCGACTACGTGAAACTATATCTTTTTTTCATAGATAACCATTAATTGTTTCTTTGAAGAACCCTTAGGCTTTATGAGAAAAGTTAGGCTATGTCCCACTATGAATTTCTCAACTGGCTAGAAAGAATCCAAATATATCGATAAATGTTTCGATCCTATATGTACTTTTCTATTCTCTAAGTTCAGAAAGCTCCCAAAAGATCTGATATCTAAAGTAAATGAAACCGTGTTGCCCAATTCCCCCACCCCACATTCCACCTACGAATTTCCCGCACATAATCACCCTCAAATACTCGATAGTAAACCATTTTTCGTCCTTTTATTTTCAGAAAAAAACCTAAAGGTCCACCTCCTGATAAATAACCTCCTCAGACGCCCATCCTGCCGATTGGAACACATCGACGCTGGGGTTCGCCGCGTTTACCTCATCACTTTCGCCTTTTGAAGGGTCGAATTGCATGATGCTGGAAGATCCGCCGTACAACACCTGGTCCTCGATTCCTACACGGTTGCAGATGACCACGGTGGTCTTTTTCGTTTTCTTCGGAAGCCCGTTGTACGGATGGTTCAAAAACGGGAAGAGCCGCACGATCCAGTAGTCCACTAGAGACTGCGATGTTTTGCCCGGGGTTTCAAGTGAATTTCCCGGTTTTTTGAGCGAATTTCCAGCGTTTTCTCCCGAAATTTCGGCGTCGAATTGCGCTTGAAATTCCGCTGCCCGCTGAATCTTTTCCGTGTCCGAAACGCCTTCCTGGATCGACGGAGATTCGGACGAAAGCCACGCAGTGGGCACTATAATGAGCGATGCATTGTTCTTCCAGCAGCTCATGGAGAACTCAAACTCGTTGAAATCGGCCTTGAATTGGTACGGGTTCATGTCCATGCAAATTCCGAGATTCGCAGTCACAAAATGAGTCCCCTTATCTTGTCCAGCAATATTGGATTCATGTACCTCGTTTTTCTCGGATTTTTCGGGCCACAGGAGGCCAAACGGCGGGAAACCTCGCTCGGGGTTTTCCAGACAACCCCATGTCTCGTCGGTCTCGTAGAGATGTGTTTTCCTGTAGTTTGTGACGACTTTTCCATGATGGTCTACCACCAATGCCGAGTTATATACAGTCTTTCCGTGCTTTTCGGGGTACCCGATGACCGTGGTGCAGCGGAATTTTTGCAGGAGCTCGCTGGCGACGTTATACGACGGACCGTGGCCTTTTTCCTCCAAAAAGGGCGATATTTGGGCGGCCAGCTCGAAGTTGTAGCCGGTGATGGCGAGTTCCGGAAGCACTAGGAGGTCTATATCTCGGCTGAAATCGGCCATCATGCGGTGGATCTTCGCCACGTTGGCCTCGACCTTGCCCAAGAGCGGGTTGAACTGGATGCACGCGATGCGGAGCTTCATTTGTGTTTCTTTTAGGTGAAAAACGAGTGAATTTAGCGTGTTTTATGGTGATTTGAAGATGGCTTATAAGTTAGAAATGTCGCGCATCATGCGATGAATTCCGGGGGGATTTCCGCGGGCGGTCCGGGGAAGATCTTGAAACGGCCGCGACGCGTCTTGGTGCTTAAGTTGAAAGATTGAATTAATATTCCGGAACGGTACCTATATTTTGTTTTGTATTAGTGATTTGATTTTGAGTGAATTATTGAAATGAAGGAGAGCTCAAAAACTATTTTCTCAACCCAAAAATTCTACAGCAATACGTAAAATCTCAAATCCATTTCGAGGTCACATCTAACGGATCACCTAAAACGATTCTGTCTTGACGTCGACTTGGTGTTGAAATTAAATTTCTCACATATCTTTTCCAGATCTTCTTTTTTCCAGATCTGTTCCAGATCTGTTCCACATTTGTTCCACATTTGTTCCAGCTCTATTCAACTTCTTTTAATATGCGTTCTACATTTTTCCCAGGTATCCCACATCTTCTCTGTACCTTTCCTAATTTTTTTTGATAGATACATTGATGAAAGGGGAGCTCAGAATTTTTCTTCTGACCCCAGGTGTTTCAGCTATACATAGCCCTACTCAAAGCCACATCAGATCGTATTGACAGAAAAATACCGGAAGCCTACACTGAACATAAGCGGGAGAGACTAAAAAATAAAAACGACCGAACATTACATCTGATATTTTCAAGGATCTTTGAACAGCCACACTCAATGCCAGGTGGTCCTCACAATATGCTCATATCCCGTAAAAATATGAAGAGTGGCGAAGCCAAAAAAAACGCCTGAGATTCTTTCTATCAATGGATGATCTAAAAAATAAAATACAAACAGACTCGTGTTTTGAATAAAGTCCCCTTTACCCCAGAGAATCAAGCCATCAAACGTGTACATAACGTGATATGCTGGAAAGAAGCACAGCCATACTGATAGTCCTTGTGGCTATGGGAGAAGCTTTCAGAACATTGAATCTTGAATCAGAAAAGGCAATAGGTAGCGAGAACTAGTCCAATGGGAGGCTTATCTGTCTTATTTTATCTGGTCTACTTTTACGTTTTACTATGGCCAGACTTTGTTTGTTTAGTGTTGGATGTCTGTTTATTAATCCCCATTCGCATTCTATATTAACTCCATATGGTACTTCTATTGCATTTGGGGATTCATAACTGCCTTAAGTTGAAGTAGGACTAGAATCAAGATCCAAAATTCCAAATGCTTGTGAGCCGCAGATTCATAAAGATAGATAGATGCCCGCCGTTTCAGCTCCCAAAAAACATAACAACATCCAGTGGCTGTTCACGAGTCAAAAGAAATAAGCATCCAATACCCAACGCAAGATATGAACGCAAACAGAATAAATGACCCGATTTTTCCTCTCAAAGTGACCAACAGAATCAGACATAATCAGACATGATCAGATATAATCAGATATAATCAGATATAATCAGATATAATCAGAGACAATCAGTGGTATTCAAAGATAATCGGATATAATCAAAGATAATCAGATATAATCAGATATAATCAGATATAATCAGATAGAACCAGACCTGATCAGATATAATCAGATGTCATCAGAGACAATCAGATACAATCAGATATAATCAGAGAAAATCAGATGTCATCAGAGGCAATCAGAGATAATCAGATATAAATTACTCAGACACAAATGATCATTTATATTCACATCTAACCCCCCTCTTCCGTCCCAGGCATATCCTGGAACAACTTATTATAACACCCACTGTCCTTCTCCTTAAAATGGTCGTACGGATGGTCCTGGTCCAAATACATACTGCAGAGGTGGCAGAAAAACGTGTAGCACTGGGAACACCGCATCTTATTGCACCCCTCCAGTCTTTCCACGACAATGTCGCACGTGGGACACCTGCTGAATCCGTTGCTTCCACTTATTAGAAGCTCCGAGAAAAGCTGGTCCATCGTATACTCGTCGGCCACGCGTCTTAAAAGTTCGTGCCCATATTTACACCTGAGTTCGTTTCCTCGTGGCGTACTTTTCCCCTCCTTGATCCAGATCTCGATGTCGTCTGTAGAAATACCTTGGTAATTAACATCGTCGACTTTCCTCTGGCACTCGGCCTGGTACCCATGGAACGACTTGCGGCACGTGTTGCAGAAGGCATATGCACACCGGTTGCACCTGACCAATCTGTCCTGTATGTTCTCCCTGAAGATCATGTTTGTGCAGTTTATCCGGGGACATTGCACGAGCCGCATTGGGAAGAGTTTCGATACGAGGGCATGCTGGTGGTCCGCAAACATTGACGCAAATCTCTCGAGATAATACGTGCCGGATTCGTCGGTACCAAATATACGCCGGAGTGTTTTTAGGGGAACGGGTGGAGTCATGATTTTTGTCCTAAATTCATGCAAGTTGGCCCCCTCGTTCTTGTCGTTTTTCTCGTTCTTCTCGTTAGTGAAGAAGTCGAAACGCAGGTACTTTTCTCGTATTTGGAGCACCTGTTTCCCACACTCGAAATCGGGACAGTGCACTTTTTCCACTTCTCCGGATTCCACCAACGAACTGAAAAAAGAAAAGAGACACGGCTGGCAGAACACGTGACCACACACGGCAAACTGAATGCATGTGTGCCCCTTTAATAGCCGCTGGCAGATTTCACATGCGTGTGAGGACTCGTTGAATTCCTGTTGCCGTTTCTCCTCGTCGTACCTTAAAATCGTATCGTATAGTTCCTGGTCTTCTTTACAGTCCACGTGACCTGCGCCATTTCCACTTAAATCGTCGTTTTTAGTTTCCTTGAGAAATTCAGAGAATTCTGCGGCTTTCTGTTGGAGAAAATCGACCATGGAGTAGACAACCTGGTCCTTCAAGTCATCCCATATATGATAGAGTTCATCCTCAAACTCCGTCAACTTTTCTTCCTGGAAAACAGGTGAAAATACCGAGATTTCGGGCCCTTCTTCATGAGGGTACTTTTCCGGAAGCCGGAATGACAATACGAGCGGCGGGAGAAACGATACGAGCAAATTGTGGCCTACTTCATGATTATTTCCATGATCTTTATCGTAATTTTTATCATGTGCCGTTTCTTGACCTTCCTGGCATGAAAAAAAACACCGGAACGGGGTTTTCGAGAACCACCGGAATCTCCACTCTTCCGGCAAACTTCTTCTTATCTATTATGGCCAAATCCAGGAATATCGCCTCGATGGAGTCGAGTTCCTCGGCACGTATATCGATATCGTCCATAGCAAAATAGACTTCTGAAATTTCTCCCCGATTTTTGGAAGTTTGAGACTCAGGGGGTGAATGGATTGAATGCTAGAGATTGGGAGTCATCAGATGTGTTATGAAAGGAAAAGGCGGGGAAGAAGGTGGGCTCTTAAGTTTGGCCGATGGCAAATTAGTCAACTTCATATCATGCGAATGGTCACGTGATCTCGAATAACAGATCACGTGATAATCAGAATGAAAATGCATGGCACGCCATTTTTTTTGTGTGAAACTTCAAATGTTTTGCAGTATATCCATTCTTTTTTTTTGACAGATACATTTATTAGTGGGAAGCTCAGAATTTACCTTTTTAGCCCAAAATCTATACAGCTGAACTTTCATTTTGGTAGATACATGTTTTAAAGGAAAAATTTCCTCTAATTTAGCTCGAGGTCACATCTTCCATGATTCCGACGTGACTTTACCTTCGTTTTAAAATTGACTGTCAACTAATCTTTCATTTAGAAGATGAATTTACGAAAGAAGAACTATACAGCCAAAACTCTCGAATAAGAGTGGCTTGGATGGTGAAATCCAACATTCAGTTTTTGAGGATGGAGTGCTTTCTATGCTTTTGAATTTGCCTGGGCAGTTTTTGTCAAAGAGGAAAAAGATGAGAGCTACGCTTTTGAAGGTGCCAGGTCTTTAAACTCTGGAAAAGCCATGATAATAGAGCATAAGACCCACTTCCAGTAATGTGTTTCCCGCGTCTCATCTTCAATCTAGCAAAACGTCACTCTTGAGATGCATACAATTTTATGAACACGACGTAATTTCAAAATCGGGGCAGAATATTGAGGAGAATCGAGAATGATTGAAGAACCTTGTAATGCTTTCTGGTTTATACCATAGAACTTTGTCGAAACAAAGATCCTTTGAGAACATGGAATAAACCTCGAATGCATGATCAACAAAAAACATGAAACTGGCGAACAATGCACATCTGAAATGGGGCTCAGCAATTTCATATCCATCCTCCGACTTTAAACTTTGGTTCTTCTCCACTTTTTCTTTTCCTCCTCTTCGGTGTTCTGTATTCTTTATTTGAATGTCATGCTAGAATTTCCTTAAAATGTCGAACTTTCCCCATGTTTTCCCTTGAAACGCCCTTTTTGTTTTAGATATATACATCAGTGCCTGGTCATGAAAGTTTTCACTCCCTTATGCCTCTTTGCTACCGCCGCCATCTCTTTACCCCTTCCAGACTCAAACCCAGAATCAAACTTCACCTCCACGTGGCTTGAAAAATGGGCCGAGGTTTCAAAACATTATGAGATGCCCAAGGGCGTAATCCGGGTGGCCCTGCCGATTCCAAACAAGAAAAAACCCAGATTTGTTGTTCCGATCTCCGACGAAGAAGGTGTGTTTGCAAGATCTTTGGATAATATTAAGAATTCAGGGTGTTTGATACCTCCACATAAGAAGAACCAGGACGAACACGAAAAGTCTCAGTCCAAGGATGAGGATGTGGTGATCAAAGTTATCACGTGGAAATAGAATGCAGATGGTTTTTGAATCAGTCTATGTAGCTTTATGTATGTAAATAACCTGCAATTGAAGTGAATCTGATTGGCATTCT
The DNA here is from genome assembly GCA_030565705.1 of Metschnikowia baotianmanensis. NCBI lineage: Eukaryota > Fungi > Ascomycota > Pichiomycetes > Serinales > Metschnikowiaceae > Metschnikowia > Metschnikowia baotianmanensis. The sequence continues at coordinate 13,913 of JAJMCI010000119.1, forward strand.
GCCCATTTCTCTGTATCCATCATAGTAGTATGTGGGGAAAAAAAACGGTGATTTGGGCTGCAAAATCAGCGCGGCGTACCCTCCACAAGACGTCGTTTCTGCATACAAGCGCGACATTTCTGCGGAGTGCAATTATATGCCGGAATAATTTCTAGAATGGTTGGTGTAATAGCTGGAAGAGTGTCCTTGTGCATCTACGTAATGTTGAAGGAAAATGAAATAAAGGCGACTCATGCATTTAAAGAGCAACTCTTTTCTCCCCAAAGCGCAAACTCGGAGATGCCCGAGCTGGTCAATATGAAAATGCTTTGTTGCATTGTCGAACAAAGGAGATTCGTTCTGAGTTGTTGACCTACAACAATACATTGTTCAATGCTTATTTTGCCGTCGTGCATTGTGTAAAATGTAGTCTTACTGAGAATTGGCACTACTTCATAAATCTTCGTGCCCTATAAAGACGGACAAGAACGGGGTTGAATTTTGATGTTCTTTCTGACGGTTCTTTCTGACGGTTCTAATACGTGTACCAAGAAGAAAACATTCCAATGAAAGCACAACCTCTACCATTTCTCTTGCTTCTAAGTTTGGCCACTTCTCTATTTGTTGAAGTAAACAGAAGAGATGCCAAGCACAATGATACTTTGATATTTGGTGGGAATGAAAGTATCAAGAAAAACCACGAATCCTCTCAAATTCACCTGAAACGGGGCCTTTGCAAGAACCTTTCATGTTTCCGAAACGCCCTGGAAAGAAGCGTCGCATACACTTCCAATGGTACTGAGGATATGGGTACAAGAAAAAAGAACGACAACAGAAAGGCAAAAGATAACGAAATAGAAAATTCTTCTTCGTTCTTTTCAGAGGTCACTGCAGACATCGAGAGCATTGGAAATGATGCCGCGTACGAGCTCATGCGGGAACTGTTGATCCTTATCTTGAACAACTTGCAGAAAGTGTATTTGCAGGTGTGGGACTGCCCCGAGCTTTTGGAACTTGAGAAGGACGAAAGAGAAGGTATTCTCCGTAGTGCTCAATCGACATATGATACCTGCAAAGCGCAATATGAAAAATACGGGGCGCATGAGTGGGACTGGTTTTCTTACATGGGCCGGAAAAATAATGGTGTTATGAGGGATGATCACCGGAGAGTATTTGAGCGGAGGTTCCAGCTCGTGCAACAGAGCTTGAGATTTTGCGTGGAGTTTAAGGGGGTGCAAGATTCTGTGTGAAAGTAGGTAGGGCTTTCGTGATCCTCGTATTTATTCTTATTATAATTTTCTTTTTATCAGCACGTTCAATTTTGACAGTTGTGGTTTGAAATTTGAGTTTAATGGGAGGATGCCGAGTAAAAGGAAGAATGAAGAAAAACTCCGTGATCCATCTCTTCTGCTTAATCTGAAGAAGGGCTACAGTGGTCGTAGAGTGCTCACAAAGATAAGGAAACTGGTATCGTCCATGAAAGAACTTTTGTCAATATTAAGAATACAGAAAAGATTAGCATTTGCCTTGTGTAAAGATGACACGCTATAGAAAGAGATTTACCATTTTTTAGCTTGGCAAAATTGGAGGCACCTTCTATCTCAATGCATTATCCAGACGTATTGATGGGGTTTAGGGATTAGTTGAGTAAGGGATGCTTCTACCTTGAAAACAATAGGCTTCTTTGAAATAAAAAGAAAAAGCCTTCACAATATTCATTGTGATTCTCGAATACAACCGGCGAGCTTTCAAGTCGCCAATACATCTTGTGTTTGAAACGCTTCAGTAAATGCTCATGAGATAAGCACCTCATATTATTAATGGGCGTACTTTCGATACAAATGTACACACGAGCATATTGCCTTGGCCGAATAATGATGACATCTTCATATTGTGATGCTCATTTCACCTGGACACCATTCATCTGGCTAGACCAAAAATGTTGTTCTAGCCTGCATTATAGTACTTTTCTCTGAAAACTTTGGAACTTCTTTAGAAAAAGCAATATGTCCTGTTAACCAGCCTGGCGTTTGTTCCCAGGGGCCCGGGTCAAAACTCATGGCGGGGTATACGTTAAGTGTGCTTCACAGTTTGCATATATACACGCCTTGCGTCACGTCATTTAGTTCTGGCTCACGTGAACATGCATCTGATAGGTTTATCTAGGTACAGATGAACCGAGAGATCAATCGAGAACGGTCTTCACTTGCTGTTTCGAGCTTCACAGTATGGTTCGGGATTCTTTCTGTTGACTCGGTCTGCGGCTGGAAAAAAGCAGGGAACAGTTTTCATGGGTCCGGAATAAATGCATGTTTGCGATTCAACACTAATAATACTCGCCAATGTTGAGCTCGTATCGATTCTGTTTTCTGTCTTCGAGATTCTCGAAAAGCTAAAACTAGAATTAGAAATTCGGACATTCCCACACTCTTTCTTTCACACTGCTAATATCTCTAGAGGAAATCGAGACGTCCGACTCTTTTGGTATCGCGAAAACAACACCACCCGAAAAGGAAAGTCCAGTAAGACGGGCGATTCGAGCCAGATTCTGAAAAGAAACCATACCCCTGCAGAATGCGGCCCGATACAACTCTCCGTGTGTTTTCATATCGTGTTTTGCGGGGAGATGCAACACGGGGCATATGCACTGCAAACACTTTGACACATCCGATTTGACGCGTTTGTGCGGAACGTCAACATAAATACGGAAACCGCAACTCCAGCGACGCGGGGACGCCCTGTAATAGCCCGAATGAAGCTCTCGCGTATGCACACTCTTCGTGTTTGAGATAAACAAACACAAAGGTGCTCCAAACGCCGAATGCACACGGTCTCTATCAACAAGTCTCCTCACCTCAACGGGAAATGCACGAACCAAAGTGGTGCCAAAGTCGTACCAGTAGTCGATGCGGAGTCCAGGCGTAAACGTATATAAATGGTGCTTGTCCGCCCCGAGGTCCAGGCCGGAGTGCACCCAAAAGACCACAGACCAAAATGAATCTCTTGTATCTTTTCTCCTTGTGTTTCTTGCTCAACCTCGGCCGTTGTGCCCTGCTTGGCAAGCCCCTCGTGCCCTCCAAAGACGACTGGTACGACACCCCCGACGACATTGCAGGTAAAGCAAAAGGCGAGATTGTGAAGTGGAGAAACGCGCCCGCACGTATCAGGGCGCTCTTGTATCCTATTAACGTGCAAGGAGCATGGCAGTTCATGGTGAGATCGTCCAACTCGCAGGGCGAACCCATTGGCGTTGTCGGCACGATCATCCAACCTTATAAGGCCGAGCCAGAGAAGGTGCTCGTGTACAACTACATGCAAGACTCTGTGAACAAGGACTGTGCGCCCTCGTACCTGATGCTTTTCGGTGCTGGCGTCGAGACACTCAGTACGCAGGCAGAGTCGATCCACATGAACGCAGCCCTTGCGATGGGCTGGAACGTGATGATTCCAGATTATGAGGGTACGGGTGCGGCGTTTGGCGCTGCCAAGTTGGCCGGCCAGGCTGTGTTGGATACGATCAAGGGCGCGTTGAACTCGAACGAACATACTGGAATCCAAAAGGACGCCAAGGTTGCGATTTGGGGTTATTCCGGAGGCTCGATCCCCGCATCGTGGGCCGGGGTGCTTCAGCCAGAGTATGCGCCTGAATTGGAGGAGAATATCATTGGAGTCGCGATTGGCGGCTGGATCACCGATTTCAGGTCGGTCGCAGACAACATCGACGGCACCAAGTACTCTGGCGTGGTTGGAGCGGGTGTGCTCGGCATTGCACAGGACTACCCCGACTTGAAAAAGGCTCTTTATGGGATGATCGACCCGGACAAGTTGCAGAAGGTGAAGGGTCTCTTTGGCGAGTGTTTCCTCTCGTCGATTGCGAACTTTGTCGAGGACGAGTGGTTTAAAGGCTCGCCTCCGATTATTACCGATGGCGAGGCGTTCTGGGCCAACGAGATCGTCAAACCGATCATCGAGGCCAACACGTTGGCGTTGGAGGAGAAGGTGGTGCCGCCCACGGTGCCGTTTTTCATCTACCACGCACAGGCGGACCAGGTGGCGCCCCTTGAACAGGTGGACCGCGTATACAACAAGTGGTGTGTGGATGAGGAGGCGAAGTCGGTGGAACTCACGATTTCAGAGACGTCGAGCCACGACTCGGAGTGGGCCGAGGGTGCTGGTGCAGCACTTGCATGGCTCACGAAAATCTTTGGTCAAGGAGAACCCGTGTTGAAGTGTTCACGGGAAACACGCAAGTCCAACTTGGACTATCCCGGAGCAGACCGTGGGTTCTGGACCATTGCCGAGACGACGATCAACGCGTTGCTCCAGCGCATGCTTGGCGAGATCAAGCCGGGCGAAACGGTCAACTTCATCCAGGACTTGATCTACAAGACGATCACGAAGTTGATTGAGCTTCTCAGCAAGATCCCCATTGCAGAGAAGCATTGAAGGGAAGGGCCTGTGCGTTTGTGGGGGTTTCTTATAGGTCGGTTTAGCTTTTGTTTCCAATGTGACAGTATGACAGAATGACGGTAGGATGGTGGGACAGTATGGCAGGAGAGAAGTAGGACAGAATGACAGTAGGATGGTAGGATGGTATGTCAGTATGTCAGTATGATAGTATGACAGAATGACAGTATGTTTCGTTTTCGTGCCATTTTATTTCCTCTTTTCAAACGGTCATTTGTGTTGATGCAAAAGCGTACTTCCCAAAGAGAAAATTTCCTTCATTGAGAAGAAATGCTCATAGAATGAGAATTTGTCAGAGGTACATCTTTAGACGACCCGAATGTTAAGGGTGGCGTTGATAATAGGCACAAGGCCGAAGCCACCATCGACGCCCTGTCACTTTACAACTAGAAACGCATTTCTCTCTTGACCTTCTCTGGCTTAGAGTCGTTTTTCGGACCTCGGATACTGAAAGAAAGCTGATTTCCCCGCCCATCAGTGCTTCTCTTTTCGGCCTCGCATCATAAACCAATCGAGGGGTTGCCGTACGCTGCACGTTGACACGTTGTGCATGCATACCTGTTGCATGTACTCCAGCATGTACAATAGGGTGGCATTGCATTTCGATAAGCAGATAAGAAAATGGGAAAAAATCACTCTTGGTTATCTGAGAGGTGAAAAATAGCGTGATATTGGCCTTCGTGTATCGAAAATCCCCCAGAACCTCTTCAGATTTCAGCCTCAATCCATGGAGACAGTAGTTGATGGAGACTCCGGACTGTTAGTCACTAATCATGTAAGCCATATTGCTAGAAGCCAGCACTCAAAGTAGGGAACTTTAGTTTGATTGGCTCGAAGTGGCTAGTTCAAAAACACAACCCAAATCCTGCAGAATATCGGTCATCGCAACGGCCCAATTCTCTTTCAACTGCCTTAGGTAGTGATGTAAGAGCACAGGATCCGTCACTTTAGTTTACCTGGACACATGTGACTCGACAAACTCGGCGAAAACATAAACATACAGTATTAGAGCTGCTATGACACCGCGTGGTGCCATACAAAACCACTACTGAAACATTAGCTTGTGCATGGTATCGAACATTCCGGACGCAATTCCAGACCTGTCGATGGATCATGACCTCATCTCTCAATGCAAAGTGCAACGCAGAGACTCACAATGACACTGAGTGTAAATGTGGGGAACCGGCATGTGCATTTATATGCTGTTCATCCATATAGGCCTCCAACTTGAAAGCGTTTCCATAGAAAATGAGACTCCTGTTGCTTTTCTCAGTCCTTTTCTTTCTTGACATAGGCCTTGCAGCGGTTGTAGGCCTGCCCCTCGTCCCCTCCAAAGATGATTTCTACGACAAACCCGACGATATCGACAAGTATGAGACTGGCGATATCATGAAGTGGCGCATCGCCCCCGCACGCATCAGAGCGCTTTTGTATCCCATCAACGTCAATGGTGCCTGGCAGTTCATGCTGAAGTCCACCAACTCCCAAGGTAATCCCATAGGCGTTGTGGGCACGATCATCCAGCCTTATAAGGCGGATCCCGAGAGAATCCTCGTGTACAACTTCTTCGAGGACGCGGTCGATAAAGATTGTGCGCCGTCGTACTCGCTTCTCTATGGTGCAGGGATAGGGACCCTTGGCACCCAGGTGGAGTCTTTCCAAATGAACGTGGCGCTCGCCAAAGGCTGGCACGTGCTTATCCCCGACCACGAGGGTACTGATGCCGCGTTTTGCGCCGCAAAGATGAACGGCCAGGTGGTGTTGGACACTATCCGCGGCACTTTACGGTCGGGCGACCATACCGGCATCCAGAAGGACGCCCGAGCAATTGTATGGGGATATTCTGGGGGTGCGATTCCACTGGCATGGGCAGGTATACTCCAGCCGGAATATGCTCCAGATTTGAAGGATAATCTTGCCGGAATCGTCGCGGGCGGATGGGTGGCAAACCTCACGGATGTGGTGCTATCGCTCGACGGCGGGATCTACGCGGGTCTTGTGGGCTCCGGCATTCTTGGCATTGCGCAGGATTACCCCGAGATGAAGAAGGAGATTTATAATCTCATGAACCCGGACAAGGTGAACAAGGTGAAGGGTCTCCTCGACCAGTGCCAGATTGCGGCTTTCGCGAACTTCATCAACGTGAGGTTCTTCCTGGGCGAGGACCGCGTGTTTACCGAAGAGGGGTTCATGCATCGCCCGGAAATCCAGGCCATCATGAAGGAAAACAGTGTCGCCGTCGACGACGAGAGCCCCGTGCCGTACGCGCCGATTTTCGTGCACCACGCCGAGTCCGACACCGTGGCGCCCATTGCAGAGATTGAGCGCATCTACGGGGAATGGTGCAAGAAGAAAGTGCGGTCGTTTGAGTTTGCCATCTCCGAAACCACCGGCCACGACTCGGAGTACATCGAGGGCTCCGGCGCCGCGTTGGCGTGGATCGATAAGATTTTTGGATCCGGCGCACCGGTGTTGGGCTGTTCACGGACAGTGCGCAAGTCGAACTTGGATTATCCTGATGCCGACCGGGAGTATTGGGGACTTGCGAGGACAACGGTGATGGCGGCGCTCCAGGAAATGCTTGGCGAAATCCACCCTGGCGAGAAGATCAACATCATCGAGAAGATCATCTATACTTCGCTCACGGAGTTGATCAAGCTTCTCGGCAAGATCCCGTTCTAGTAGAGCTTTATGGTGTGTGTTTCGTATATACCTTTTTTATCTGAAGTTGTTTGAAGTTGTTTGGAGTCTTTTGTAAGACAGAACGAGGCTTTTTGTATCTGTTGATTGGGGATGGGCGATTGTTATTTCACGCAGGGCACTGAATCCCTTTCAATGCTCATATGATTGTAGCTGCAGCAGCGTTCACCAGCTTGTGCCAAGGATGTTTCATATGGTTTCGCCATGGCTGCGTCCGAGCGTCTAATTTCCTTTCTCTGAAAAGTCTTCGTTCGCTCTCGAAGTCCGTTTCACTATCGCCTCCGAAGATAATTCCATAGCTAATCCATGAGTAATCTCACAAGAACAGACCACCTGTAAAGTAACACATTCTGATAGATAGTGTTGAATGGCTACATATTCCCCTGTTTCCTTCATTCTGTTACGAAACCAGCAATGTTGTCAAGGTGGCACTTTCGAGATTATGCCGTTACTTCTGAATACTTGTCTACCACTAAATGTCAAACCTTCCTTGGCCGCGACATTTGTCACCATCACCCGTGGCATAGTCGTTCAATCCTGAGCAAGTCGATCATAAAAGATAGATCAATATCAGTATACTACGCCCGGCCCCTTTTGAAATGTCTCTTTAAGATGTCGATCGATAAGTACACTAACCAGAGGAATGTACAGGGTTCCAACATTCCATATATCTGTATGGCTGGCTCATAAATAAATGCTAAGATGAAGAGAATCCACGACTGTCTTTGTGTATTTCTATCAGGACAATGGCAAGGTAATCCTGACGGCATAGTTTTTTATCTAGGTGACCCAGTACCAAATGAATATTTTTGTGAAAGAGAATATAGCTACGTCGTGTCCCAATCATGATCATTTCACCGAGGAGAACGACAAAGTCTTGGCGGCTAACTGCTCATTTTAATCTCTATTAAATAACAAGAGACACACAGAAACAAAAAGAAGAGGGCAAGTATCCGAGTATTTACTGTCTTTTTTGCAGCAAAATTTTTAGATCCAGCACAAAAAAGAAGGAACCGATCGTGTGCGGCCTAAAATGCCACGGAAGACTGGAGAAAATTAAAGGTGATTCATCGGGTCATTCATCGCATGACGTATCTCACCCCGCACTTCGAGTCACGTGATACCCCCTTTCGGCACACGCCGCCTTCTTTCGGAGCACGCCTAATATCGAACGCATTCCAGATTTTTATTTTAAGTTTGCTTCCCGAATATATTTCGACATAATACAGGTACGTTTTAAGCCCTGTTCTTTAACTTCAAAATAGGCCATGTATGTGACAGGTGGGGAAGTACGTGTGGGGGCACCGGTTATCGTCCTGCACAATGGCTATCGGCGTGCATGACCAGGGTCATTCCCCAGATCCTGGCACGTCACGAGATCACCCCTTAGGGGATCACGGAATGCTGGAACTCATTATCTATAAAAAGGCTGCAGTTTCCTCTCTCCCTATGTTTTTGAACCACACTATTTCTTAACTAAAAAGAATTACAAGAGCAACCACGACAACAACAAAAACGTTTACAAAAAGATAATTGAATTCCATTTCATTTGCAACCAACACAGTACACCCAGATTTCCACGCCCTTATCAGATTATCATCATGTCAAGAACTCACAAGTGGACAGTGCACGAGAAGGCAGCGGAGCCCAGATACTTCACTCATAATGGCCACTTCAACATGAATCCCCACAAAGTGTGCAAGAACGGGCATGGAAAATTTGGCTGGGGCAAGATGGGCGACGAGCTCTTGGACCAGACCGAGGTTGAGATTCCCCACTGTTTGAGCTAGATTTGCGGGCAAAATCTAAAAACACAAAAAGTGAATCATGTTCTATATACTCTAGATACGATAATGAATAACGACTAAGAAAGCAGCCGTTGTAGATACAAGGAGATTTCTCTCAGAGCTATCGACTTTTTCTCACGTATTGACGTTGGGCTGTTCAATGGAGATCTCTCTTTCCGACGATCAACCTTTAGAAGAGAGCAACAACAAAGAAACATGAATCCCCGTCTATTTTCACTTCTGGAGCTCCTCGGCCCTCAACTTCTTCTCCACCACGGCCTTCCACCCCTTTCTGGCCTGGCGCTCCTCGTAGGCCTTCTTGTTGCTGAGCACACGCTCTACGATGACCTCGGTGTTGATTCCGGAGAAGTTGTGCTTTGGGAGTTGCCGAAACAAGTCTGCAACCTCTCCATAGACTTCTGCATCTACTGTAGTAGGGCCGTGGAACACCAGCACCACTTTCCCCGGGAGTTTTGCAAGAAAGTCTGCATTGGGCGTGTACGGAGCACCGATCACCAACGCGTCCACGTATCTGCACTGCAACACGCAGAGCGCACGCTCAAAGAGACTCATGATCGGGTAGTTGAGGCCCTTCTGCTCGTTGATCACCTTATCGTCATGGAGCCCCACCACGACTGCAGCGCCTATTTTCTCTGCCTCGGCACGCACTAGCCGTAACGCCTCGATGTGCCCGGGGTGGAAGAGATCGAACCCGCCGTCCACATACACGACGTTTCCCTGTCGCATGCGGGCACTTACAATTCCAGAGGGTTCTACTATAGTAGTGAGAGCGGTGGCGGTGGCGCCTTCTGCATGGACGTAGACGCCGGAACCGGGGCCAAGCCCCGTTTCGTCGGACGCGTACTGACGGAACCGGTCCATGGCGCCGTCGGCGGCAAAGAGGGGATGTACAAACACGCTATCGGTGGCCAATATCGGGGAAAAGTGGTGTGTTTTGCTCATGAGGAGCATGCGGCCCACGAGGTCCGTGGTGGAGATGTTCGGCGTGCGTTTGACCACGACAAACATGCCCAAGTCCTTCACGCCCTTGTAGCAGTCCTCGCCGTTGGCGTCGGTGGTGATGTCGTCGCCATGCACGACATATTTGCATGCGTATTGGGCCATGTATTCTGGGTCGGTGACATACGGCGCAAACGGCACGGCCTGCGTCAGCCACTTGCACGCATTTACGGCGGTGAGCCGCTCCTCGAGTTTCATGACTACGGGGCCCTTATTATGCAAGATATCCTCGTCGGAGTGCACGCCTACGTAGAGTTCTCTGCCCAACTGGCGGGCCTGGAGCATGGCGCCGGCGTGGCCTGCACAGGGTGTTAGTAGAGTGAATATTTGTGGGTTTGGCGGGAAACTGGGCGTTTTGTGGCATTTAGAGAAAAATCAGAGGAGTTTGGAAGAATTCAGGGGAAGGTATGGCCGATGTATGGGGTTGGTGGCCATGTATGGCACCCTTTCATTCTCAGTGTCTACATACCGTGGTGCGCGAAGTCAAAGCAGCCGTCGATCCAGATCCGCTCGTTCTCGATGCCTGCGGGTCGCTCGTACATGGTCTATAATTGTTTTCTAATGAAAGTGACGTGGAAGAAATGTGGGGTTGAAGAAATAGAAGATGTGAAAGATGATAAGGTGAGATCTGGCGCTCTTCGGCCACGTTGCTGTTATATGCAGGACTTGCTAATATTACTTGAATATCGGTCAGAATAGACGAAATCCAGCAATGTTTTGTTCCAGGACTTCTGACAAGAGATTGAATGGGTCTTGTAGCAGAATTAGTTATGTAAAGGGGAGTTATATGGATTTTTGTACTTTATTTTCACCGGGATTGTAGGGCTGCAGCTAGTGCGATAGTGCGGGGAATTTAGCTGAGAAAACGGCTTTGCAGATTTTTATTTCGCCTCTGCTTTGTATACTTTGTTATCTGAAGTTACAACCAGTAAATGTGTTTTATCATGTTCCGTTTCTTTTTGAGGACAAATCTCGTATTACAGGAAAAAGCATCCCCTACTCAATTACTCCCAGAAATACAAAAAACACGTTTGGATAGTACTCTGAGTATCGAGGAACTTTAGCTTCCCCAAGCCCCAGTCTCCTCTTCACATTAGCCGTATGTGAAAGCCAAAATCTAACACACATTCTAATGAGATATAAAGGAAAAGAATGAAAAAAAAAGATTGCAGCACCACAATTTCGCATATGGTCTCCCACTACACTACTCAGTGTGGCCCTATGCAGCTTAACTAACATTGATCGGACGGGAAATAGTGCTTCCTGCATGGTGTTTTTTTTTTTGAAAGAAACATGGTGTGGCCGCAACCGAACGTTAAAAAGACCAGATTTACTATACATTTTTGGTTGTGCTTGAAAACACCGTGCTCCCAATTGGTCGTTTGCTCGTTCCGGAAACAAGCGATTTCTTAATTTTTAGTGTAGGGCTAACTTAGAGCTTCCAACACAGGTTAGCTCCATGGTTCTTGTCGCTCTAATTGTGGCTTTAAAGCCCAAGGCACTAACACAATAAGTATTTTCCAACTGGCCGGTGCATTCCGCAAGAAGCTCAACACGGGGCTATGTTCCGCCCGTAAGTTTTCGGAAACTACCCGGAATTCTTTCTATCCTATGATCTGCTTTTGAAACTACGCGCTGCTTCGAATTCCAGACAGATCCTGATATTCCGTTTCACCCGTCATTCAAAAGATTAATGCGGAATCCGAGGCTCGACTACTCAAGCCTCAAACGGGATCCTGAAATGAGTTCCACTGACCGCAATTTGAAATTCAGTCTACAAATACGATACCATAGGTCCATGCTTTGACCACTCGTCTATGCCGTTTTTTTCTTTCCTTGAAGTATTGCTGAGTAGAACCAATCACATCAAAATGAAGTCCCTGATTCTTTTGTGGAAGCCCACTCTGGTACTCAGCATGATCACACTCATTATGTTTTTCACATTGGCCACTGCAGACGTGGTGCACCAGAATGACCCCAAAGATCTGATCAATCCCAGTATTCAGAAAACTCTGTCTACTTCTAAGTTGGTTCCCCTAAATGACCCTAAAGAAACACACGTTGCTTTCTCTTCTGAAGCACTGTCCATCATCTTTTTCTCTTCCAATCTCACCACAGGTCCCGCTGATAAAGGGATAAAATCCAGCAACACAAACCTTGAAATGCCTTCGAATGAAAGTGTTATCTTTGAGCTCCCATTGAATGAGAGTCAGAACTTCGAGAGTCCACCAATGGAAAGCACTCACAATGACCCCTCAACTGAGAGCACTACCAACACTATCTCTTTCATTGATACAGATTTGAAAGGAAACGCCACTACCAGTACCATATCTTTTATTGATACTAATTCAAATGAAAATGCCACTACCAGTGTCTCCTCAGACGATACTCTCATAGAATACATCTCCTTGGGTAAAAACCACCCAGAACACAATTCCTCAGCGAGCACCCCTAATAACAGCGCCCTCAATATAAGTGCGTTCAGTGACGCTTTTTCCGAGGAAATTCTTCTTAACGACGGGCCCCTGCACACCTCAAAGATCGACCAGGCCGTCAAAATCACCCGCCTCTTTCCCAAGGACCCCTTCGAGGACCCGTCCTCCAAAGCATACGGGTTTAAATACGGAAAAGACACCAGTGACGTAAAAACAGAGTTGGTCGAAGCGAAGATGGACGCGTTCGTCACGGTGCTCCGCAGTTTCGTGAATGACACGAACTTCGATAACCAGGAGTTTGACCATTTCACCGTCGACCTTGGCATGGATCTCGTGGACATCGAGATGGCCGTGCGGGAAATCCCAATCTCCGGAAACCTAAAGAAAAGAAGAAACTTCGCCCGGGACATGTTCTACAAAATGACCGACGCGTCGCGCATCATGAAGATGCATTCCGACTTCAGTGTGCCGGAAAACGTCTTGTTGTACCGGGTGGCGGAATTGGGGGTCCGGGCCCTTGCCATGAGCAATTCCCACGGGTCGCTCGACCTCAAGATCCCCGATTACTTGGACGTGCTCATCCGGCTTTATCACAACTTGAACGCATGGGTAAGCAAGTTCAGGATGCTCCGGTACGTGGCGGTCAGCACGAAAATGTTGTTCCACATCCAGGTGCTGCAGGTGGAGTATGTGCTTGAGGATTTGCGGCGCTGGGTGCCCGTATAGGATGGATAAGGTGGGAGAAGTTGGGCTAAGATGGGAAAAGGTGAGAAAAGAAAGGAGAGGGTGGGCTAAGATGGGCTAAGATGGGAGAAGGTAGGATAAAAAGAGAGAAAATGATCTTTGGATACAGGAAGAAAGGATGAGTTTAAGAAAGCCTGGTGCGTGGAGAGGTATTGGGAAGTGGGACTTTATTGCAGGAGAGTGGGTGGGCCTATATACTTTATTCTCAAAATAGCTGGATAGAAGGTGTTTATTTTCCAGGAGAAGCATGCATCATGTATTCCGATTTCAGCAATGACAGGGTGTATGGTAGAAATGTATGTCCCGGTAAAGAGTAACTGTGATCGTACGATTCTGTTTTCTAAGATACGTTTATTAAAGGAAGGGCTTGTAACTGTTGCATGATGAGAGCTTGATTCTGTGACACTATGATACCATTATTCTATGACACTATGATGTTATTATTTATGACACTATGATGTTCTTATTCTCTGACACTACGTTCTGTTATCTACAATGGATTCCTTTGATCCTGCTTCTAGAAGTAAGGAGAAGTTATTAGTTGTTTCTATGAGGGAAGGGGCTGGAACCCGTGTAGCTCGAAGGTTAGCATAAGTCAAATATGCTGCTCATTTATGTGAGCACCATTGTGTAATATTATGTGCTATGGTACTGTCCTTCTATAATACTATGATAATATGGTAACATGATTGATACGACGATACTTTGATGCTATGATGGAGTGGGACTGTGACACCACGATACTATTTTTCTGGGGTACCATGATACTACACTATTCTGGGATATTGTGATACTATTATATCATGAGGTCAAAATACACGTGGATTAAGTGTTTCTTTAATTTTTTCGTTTGCTGGTTCGGTTCACAAAAACTTCCGTTATTTCTCATTCCACCTTCTTGACACGTTAGATCGGAAGATTTGCTGTTTTTCCGCATGCCGCTTTCATTCCTAGGAAAGGGAATACCGCAGCAAGAACCGTCAACTGGCAAAGCGTTTATACTGGATTTAGAATCGTATGAAAACATACTGATATGTAGAACTAAATGCTTGTTTGACACCCCTGACATGACCATTGCGGTTTCTGTTTTTCTCTGACTATAAAATGCAATCCGTGTCATAGTTTCACACATAGTTTAGAACGTCTCATACGCAAATTCTTTTGCTGCCACACATAGCTAGATAGAATTCACTCTCGCAAGCTCTCTTGAGATTCATCGGGTGAAAATTTCAGAGCAAGTTTCAAGATTTCATGCCAAATCAAGGCTGCGTCATATCTTTTAACTATGGCAAAGCCTTACATGGTATGGCCATGGAACGTCCCGTTCACAATATTCTTTTATATGGTTTTTCCCGAACAAGTATATGACATTTCAATGTAAAAATACGTTTTCATGGCTATAAAGGATGAACCAAATGAATTCACACGCGGGCATTTCCAAGTACATCGACATAGACAGATAAATCTCTTTTCACAACAAACTACTTCCATGAACCCTTTGAATACACTCGCTCTTTTTGAGTATATCTTGGCAGTTCAATCGTTGAGACCCAGTCCAGGTAACACGACAATTCCTTACCCCCTCCAGCTCGACTTTTCTGTCCAAAGACCCACAACTCTTCCTTCGAAACACCTCATATATACCACCCCCACCTTTTCCCAGAAACGAAGCATTTTCTCCCAGCCCGTAGTCAACGAGAACGACCTCTCCTACATTGTGAACGTATTTCTTGGCTCGGAAAAAGAAAATGTGTCTGTTATCCTCGATACCGGCTCGCTGGACCTCTGGGTCCCTGTAAGCGCATACATCCCCGAGCGGTCGAAAACCTTCAGAGATTTGAATGAAGAGTTTCTTCTCGAGTACATAGACGGTATAGTCATGCAGGGAAATTATGTTTCAGACCTGCTTCAGCTTGGCGCTGGATTTCCGGCAATTTCTAATTTTCAGTTTGCGCGTGTGGATACTAGCGAAATGGGCATTCTAGGCCTTGCCGATCGAAACCAGCAAGGGTCGGATAAAGAATACGACAATCTTCCGTGGGCACTCGCTAAGGCGGGAATTATTCCTAAAGCGTCTTACTCGCTATATTTGAGCTCTTCCCAAAATGCTGGGACTATCATTTTTGGGGGGATCGATTCCGAGAAGTTCCAGGGAATCTTTGCAACATACAACATTGACGACTCTACGGGAGGCCTAGCAATTCAACTCAAAGTATTGCGAATTAAGGGAAAAACAAACATGGTCATAAATAAACCAGTGATTTTGGACTCCGGCACATCGTTTGGACTACTAGGAAGAGAGGCCATGGACGAGCTACACGCAGTCTTCAACACATCCATTTCCAGCAAGAATGGCGTGGAATATCATCAGACGAGTTGTAAGCAGCCTCAGAATAAGTTCTTAGAGTTCGATTTTGGGCAAAACTCTGTGAAAATCGCCTTTGCCGACGCTATTGTGCAGTACGAAGACGGCACGTGCTACCTCGGGTTTTTGTATTACCGCAACTTGCACATTTTGGGCGACGTGTTTTTGAGACAGGCGTATGTGTATTTTGATCTTAGTGAGAGGACCATTTCAGTGGCCCAGGCGTCGTATTCGAACGAGTCGAACTTGATATTTCTTTGAAGAGGAAGGAAGAAAGCAAAGCCGTCTCATACAGTTTCTTCTAGATTACGCAGGGAAACGTGATGATGTCACGTAACTATAAGAGAAGAGTAGATCCACACTCAATCATCTGTTAAAGATTTCATTCCATCATACACAATTGGGGGCCAGAATAAGATGACATGTGTTGACAGGCCACCAAGTTTTCCTGTAGAACAGTTATATCAGGTATTAATTTGGGTGTGGAATGATTGTTTTAACGGGGTGGTCTGAATGAGAAAGATGGACATGAGCTGATGCTGGATTGAACATTTCCTAGTATATGCCCCCATGTATAATTCAGAGACTTGCTAAACACAAGATGACACATTGCATTCTGGGGTGGAGAACCCCTATTTTTCACTGGCTTTCGGAAATACAAGCAGTCGACATCACACAACAAAAATAGGTGGGCCAAAAAGAGAAGACCGATGAAATGAGAAGAGGAGCTTAAGAAATGTGAAGTTGGACCCAGGTCTAAGTAACAAAAAGATTTTGCATCCTGTTTTTGCCATATAACCACCCAAAAAACACTTCTCTGTTTCCACATTTGTCTCCATACTGAACAAAAATCGTATCAAAAAGTAAGAAACCATTCACCTGATCCCACTATGCTGTGCCCCCACCATAACCTTACTCTCGTCCTTCCTCTGTTTCCCTAGCCCCTTAAAAACACCCTGCTTTCTTCCCTTACCTTCAGAATACGTCCTATCCAGTTCCTCTTTCCTCCCCTCATTCCCCATATTTAGATCAATATCCAGATCCTTAGGAAATGCTGCATTACCCCTCATTTCTACTCCCTGGATGGGTCCCATATAAATGGGCGCCCTCCCGGTCCCCCTTTTCCCCGCCAAATCATCTAGATATTTATATATTAACCCCGCATTTCTGGTCAGACAGCCGTGCATCCATGCCAAAAAGGCGCCTACTACGGGTGGAAGTGAGATGAGAAAGTCCACGAGAATGTTGCTCTGCATCTTCATCTCGAGTTTTTTCGGAATATGTATCTCTTTCGTCGCCTCGGAAATCAATCGGGCGTGTATCACGTATGTGACAAGGGCCCCTAGCGCTGGAAGAAAGAAAACTGCTAGAGGAACGAGCCCGATTCCACAGTCGAGGCCCACGCCACAAGAGCCAAGAAAACACTTATCATGGATCCAGGCTGATTTCTGGATTTTCCGGAAAGCACGTTTTTCTTTTACTGTGGAGTATTTCGAGGCCAACGTGAGTCTATTACCCTCGTTGTCTTCGTAAGGGTTTGTGGAATTGAAGTGGTCTCCTGCCCACTCGGTGTACTGGTCCATGGCGATGTCATATCCGGGAAGGTTTTCTAGGTTTTCTTGAATGTTGGACATGGGATATGTACAGAAGGGAGAGATATGTAGAGAAGAAAAAGATAATTAGTGTGGGGAATCGGAGCAAAGATCAGACTATGGAACCACGGTGGTGGGGAGAAATATGCTTGAGAAGGTACGGATTAGGATAGAGGATTTGAAGTATACAATTTAAAAACGAGCAGGGTTTTGAGTGTTTTGCTGACCTTCTTCTTTTAATTGGGATGTTGAAATGGTTGGAGAAGATTGGGTTCGAGAGTGCTGTATAGAGAGTTTAGATGAGGTAATCAACGGTTTTGGTTAGAAGCACTGGGCTGGCAATTGTTGCTACAGGAACTAAGAAGTAATACTTTTACTTTGAACAATCTGTTAATTCAGCAACAAAAACACATTTGGACTCTGTTAGATTTGGCTTCATGTTTCAGGTATCTTGATGGTATTGGTCAGATATAAGTCTACTAATTTTCGGAATACTGGGTGCAAAAAACCGGGGTGAGGGCTTGCGAAGTGGCATTTACGAATCTTAGAAGACATAGTGGGGTTATTTTGAATCTTTCGGATTCTATTTCTTTCAAAAGTGAGTCTATTTATTTTGCAATTCCTATTTCCTTGGTTTATCCTTTCCCCGATGGTTATCTATACTGGTGTGAGGTGGACATCATCCCGATCACGTGACCGAACAACAAGAAAGGGTTGTGGGAGATGAAATGCAGCTCAGAATGACAGCAGCCACCCAATCGCAGACCTCGAGTACTTTATTATCCATTTGCATAATTCTCAGCATATCTGAAATCACGTGGACTTGCACCACCCAAGTTGTTCAGGTATCGCGGTTGCTTTGCATCAACTAAAGGTGTCATGAAGTATCACCTAACGCTTGTGGAGCCCGAAAAACAATGAGAGAAAAGTCAGATATTTACACTCTTGTCATCATTGGCATGTGAATTACCCTTTTATTGCTTTACTTAACCCTTTTACGTTTATTACTACCCGTCTAATTTCCACCCTCCAATAGTTTCTCTATATCCTTGACCGGCTGCATCACGCCACCCGTATCCGTCTTACAAATATAGCACTTTCTTTTCTTCTCCTGTTTATAGCGAGTCATGAAACACTTCTGGCAAAAGATATGACCACACGCCGTTTTCACTGGGTGATTATAGTCGTCCTTGCATATTGGACACTTGAACGGGATTTCCGTATCCCCATGCCCATTCCCATTTCCATTTCCATTTTGATCATTCTTTTCGAAGCTTTTTGCACCTTTTCCAACAGTCTCCCACTCCTTTTCGACGGGCTTTTTCTGCCGCAGCTCGTCCCTCACATGTAGAAACTTACACGTGTCGCCATAACCACAATATCCTGTTTGTTGGAAATCCTTACATACATCTGGCTGGAAATCTGTAAGAGTGGTGACGCGTACGTTTTTAGGTGCCCCTTTGGGCCCCACCACGCGGGGCTTGGCCTGTGTTTCTTTTTCCGGCGGTGTTTCAGAATCGAGGTCTGGGTCAGCGGATATGCGGGCGCCCGTTTCCTTTTCCGCTGCATGTATTTCTTTTTCTGAGGGCTTGGCCCCGATTTCACCCCTATTTAATTCTGCATTGAGGGTGGTTTTTGTGTAGTCGACTACTGGTACAGATACTGGTCCAGTTTTGGCCTTTTTCGCTGGTCTCTCGGAAGAGAAGGAGGAGACAGCAGACGCGTCATCCACGACTGGGTCTTCTCGTCGCCTAGACGCGTTTGTGTTTCTGATATTTCTTTTTTTGAACATTTGGGAAACGAGGGGACAAATTGGAGACGTGTGGAAGAAATGTGGGGTGGATGCGGGACGAGGTGCCGCCATCGATGCGGTTCGTATATTGCACACCCGTACACCATGAAGCGTTAGCAGGCATACAGACGTGATTCGTGAAACCAATAAACATTCTCTCATATTTTTTTTGGTAGATTCATTGATCAGAGAAATAAAAAATTGGCTAAAAAACTTATTGATGTTTCTTCTTATTTGTAACACCGTTTCATGGTGACTGTTGCCACTAGTAATGTGTCACGTGAGACGCAATATTATGGGTTGTTGCGGACCACATATTATAAGCCTATTAGTTACCACACGGACGATCGTTTATGAAATCACCAAATGACTCAAGGTTGTAAAAAATTGTAATTCATGGAAGACTTCCTCAAACTGATGTTAAAGGACGCGTTCAAATTTAAAGAATATTGAAGCTCCCCACAAAAATATAAAAATATTACGCACCCTTGTATCTGAATATGCGAGAATGTTGAATCAATGCATCTATCAAAGACATCCTTTCATCTTTGATCAACGTATCTATCAAGAAAAAAAAAAAAAAGAAAAGGAAACACATGTGACACTTGAACTGTTAAACATCATCAGTACCTCTAATTCGGTTCTATATATGGAACACGAGTGCTCGATCACTCGCTTTTCTCAAAAATCACCCTAAACGCGCCCTCGAAATCGGCAATGATATCTTCGATATATTCGATCCCCACAGATACCCTGACCATATCTCTGGAAACCCCGGCCTTGAATCTTTCTTCCTCGCTTAACTGCATATGGGTAGTGAAAAAAGGTGCAATTACCAATGTTTTGCAGTCGCCCACATTAGCCAAACTGGACGCCAATTTCACGGAATCCACGAATTTTGCAGCCGGCTCCTCAAAAGGATTTTGAGGTTGACTTTCAGGTAGAGTGTCACTTTCAGTTTCAGCTTTTGTTTCTGGATCCATTCTCAAACTTGGGCCCACCGGCTTGATCCCAAACGAGACCATGCCCCCGAATTTATCTGCGTAATTAAAGTACTTTTTCGCCAATCCATGCAGCTCGTGTGAGGGCAAACCAACATACGATACCCAGGAGACATAGGCACTCTTCTCCAAGAACTCCGCAAGTCTCATGGCATTATACGACTGTCTTTCCACTCTCAACGACAATGTCTCCAAGCCCTGGAGCAAAAGAAACGCGCCAAACGGGTTCAATGCAGCGCCCATGTCGCGAAGCATGTCGATACGCACATGCACGATGTACGCCATGCTTCTGAACGCCTCGTTCAAAATAATGCCGTGATACCCCTCAGAAGGCTCAGAAAACTGGGGGAACTTCGCAGGGTAATCTGCCCATGGGAAATTACCGGAATCAATAATCACACCCGCAATGGTGGTGCCGTGGCCGCCGATCCACTTTGTCGCCGAATGCACGACAATGTCGGCGCCATGCTTGATGGGACTCACCAAGTAGCCCCCTGCACCAAATGTGTTATCCACCACCACAGGCACGCCGCGTGCATGCGCAATCTGCACGATGCGCTCGAAGTCTGGCACACTGTACTTCGGGTTCCCCACCGCCTCCATGAATACCGCTTTGGTCTTTTCATCGATCAATTCGGCGAAGCCCTGCGAAGAATCGCCGTCCACAAAACGTGCCTCGATGCCGAACCGCTTAAATGTCACTGCAAGCTGGTTATGCGTGCCGCCATACAAAAACGAGCTCAGCACGACATTGTCGCCCGCGTGCGCCAACGCAGCGATGGCTGCAAACTGCGCTGCCTGGCCGGATGCCACACTCACCGCAGCAATTCCACCTTCTAACGCGGCCATTCTCTGCTCAAACACGTCGTTCGTTGGGTTCAGAAGACGCGTATACCCATGGCCTTGCACCTTTAAGCTGAACATGTCCGCCGCATGCTGCGAGCTTTCAAAAAGAAACGAGGTCGTGGCGTAGATCGGTGGTGCCCTTGCATTGTGAGGCTTTTCGACATTCTGGCCGGCATGGAGCTGGAGCGTGTCGAAGTGGGGCATCTTATATAGTATTAATCCAGCGATGCAATGATACTGTTGATACTAAATTGATAACTCAGTGAGGTTATAGATAATAGTATGATAATATACTGGTATGTCACTGACAATGTGTTGCATAAGCTGTTCGGCAAAGATTCAGAAGATAGAGGGAAATACTCGGCTGTGTATTGTGGAGATATATGCGCTATATATACTTCCTCAATTAATTTGTGTTAACAGAAATGATCCTCATGTGGGACGGTCACATTCGCGTGGATAGTGTGGGGTGGGAAATTAAAGTGTGCGCACATGACTCTGGAAAGAAGCGGCC
The DNA here is from genome assembly GCA_030565705.1 of Metschnikowia baotianmanensis. Classification (NCBI taxonomy): domain Eukaryota; kingdom Fungi; phylum Ascomycota; class Pichiomycetes; order Serinales; family Metschnikowiaceae; genus Metschnikowia; species Metschnikowia baotianmanensis. The sequence goes on from JAJMCI010000119.1 coordinate 35,155, forward strand.
AGGGTCTCGTTTTGAAAGCCATCTTTTTTATTTGTAAGAAGCAATTGAATGACCGAGAGATAAGATGTAAATTTTTCTTTATAAATTAATATTGCGCCTTCCTGAGAACCAGAATTAGCAAGCGTCTGCGGTCCTTCTTTTTCCTTCTATTTCTACACGTGCCCCTGGGCATACACATATGAGGCTTGGGTCCCATTTCGTTCATTGTCACATGTGATCCAGATGGTCTCAATTTTTTTTTTGGAAATGTTCTAGGAGACATTGTTTCGTATCTTAATTCGTTTCATTGTCCCGCTTCTGGTTCTGGTATGTTCATACCCACACATTCTCATGAATGTTAAAGTGTAAGTTTTTGATGTATGAGCTTTGCCCGGGGAGTATATTTTACAGCGTATTCTTTTTTTTTTGTTAGATTCATTGATTAGAGGAAAGCTCAAAAGTTATCTTCTAAGCCCAAAAACTATACAGCAATATATAAAACCTCTAGCCCATTTCGAGGTCCCATCTCACGAATCACCTAGAATGATTCCGACCTGACCTCACCTATGTATTGAAATTGATTGTATATAAAGCGAGTGGCTGTGTACCAGGAAAGTACATGTGTGGCTTTTATGATCCTTATAAGCGATTTGGTGTTTTAGTTTTCTTCCTTCCACTTTTCTATCATCATTCCTCAAAACGCCAACCGTTTTCCTTACTTCTTAGATCTCGAGGTCTTGGGGCTATCAAGTAGTTTTTCCTCTTCAAATAGCAAGCAAAATTCCAAAAGCAAATCGAGAGTGCTCATTGCTTTTTTTTTTTCCTTTCCACTAAATAAACCTGGGTCTTTGGACCCCGTGGGCGGATTGGTGGTTAGACAGTTGCTCATCAGTACAATTAAATGTACAACACACCAAAGGTTGGTATCCACCTTCCACACTCCTGGTTTATTGAAGTTTTTAGCTGTATAGTTTTCCTTTAATGAATGTAGCTACCAAAAAAAACCATTATTCATCAAAACACAAGACAATGAAATTTCTTTCTGTCCTTTTAGAAAGCAATCATCAGGAATAGTTCAATAAGACTTAACATGTCTTTTCCCGTTCTGGACGAGGAGTCAAAGACTTCACGAGTCTCATGTTATCATGTTGCCCGAAAGAAGAATGTTCCATTTTTTTGCACTTATTTTGGGAAGTGGTGAAAGGTGGATCATTCGCAAGTCCATTTCGGAAAATCTGGCTTCAGCAATAGAGCTGTCAATCTTTCATGCTGATGGGACTTCGAATCAGCCATCAAAAAAGCAATGACGTGCTTTCTTGTTAAACTTAGGTCGTGGATAACGGTGCCAGTGAATGAAACTTAACTTCAAGTCTTCAGCCCGAAGAGCTATTTAGTTAATAGAGGAGAACGGACATCCCGCAATTATTATCTCTCCTTATGCGCTCACAGAATTAGAACCCAATTAACAAGATACAGTAATCCATCTATCTCACAAATCGACAGCTGAGTATGATCTTTTGAAAAGTTCTAGATTGGATATTTGTTGCCCCAGTCTTTCTGGGGCCAGCTTCCCAAAATAGTGACGTATGAATCAGCTGCCTTTGATAAACCTACAAATCCCCCAACAGCTACTTCGGTCTTTGGTTCATATTTTTTGAAAGTTTATAGATACTGATTGCAACCGGTGTGCATGCAACGAGCAACGGTTCCGTATTTTTTCTTAGTCCCTCTCGCCTGTTCATTGTCTTGCAAGCCCCCACTTTCCTTTTCTAGGCGGTGAGCTCAAGTGCAGAGTTCAATGCAGGTACAACACCGAAGTTGGCATCTTCTTTTTCTTCTCCCTCTTATCTTTTTTTTGTTTGAAATTTCTCTTGGTTCCTGGCTGGAACATTAACGAGGACACACCGTGTGTAGAGTATAATGAGTATAATGAGTATAATGGGCGAGATGCAGCATGGAGCATGCCAAGGTTCCACTCAGATTGAACTGAGTTTGGTTTTCCCTTGTGTCAGAAATCTCCTGTCCCCTTACGACGGAATTTGTCCTTCTGGGTTGCTTGATTACCTTTTATTCCTTGAGGAAGAATGAAGTGGGCTATGTTGAATAATTGGGCCCCGTTCAGAGTGCCCGAAATGAATAGAACAATCACGAAGAACAACAAATTTCACAAGGACATGTCGTTTTGAGGATACTCTGCCCATGTTCTAAGCCATGCGGTCGTGGCTAGAGCTGGTAAATGAAAGAACTACCCAGTGTTATGAAAATGTATAAAATGGCTCCCCGGTTCCCCACCACTCCTCCATTTTCCCCATCATCAACACTCTTGTCCATTTGCTTTCCGAGAAACTAAAAGGAAACTGAAAGGAAACCAAAAGGAACTCAAGAACAAGCAAATACCAGCCCCCATAATGCAACTCGTCCTTTTTGCGGCCTTAACGGTCGTGGCGTATGCCGTGGAATTGAACCATGAGGTCTCCGGAACCGGGACCAACCAAAAAGCTCACGTGACTGCTCCACGGAACCATGTCGGTTCCAATCCTGGGGAATATCATGGAAAAATCACTCCAGTCTCTGTGGAGACCCGCAATAAGTCAAAGTATGTGAAGAGATTTGACGGCGACGACAGAGACCCTTGCTATCCTGACCCAGAACCAGAGTACACAGAGGAGTACCGCAAACTCGTTGATCGAGTGCGGGGATTACATGAACGGCTGCTTGCCGTTCTCGAGCAGGCGGACCTGGAAATCGGTCTCTATTTTCGGCTCCGGGCCTCGGCCGAAGACACGTTTACCGAAATGGACCATATGGGCTACAGAGACCGGCTTGGTGCAAGTACGGAAAACCTTCTTGTGGCGATCCAGCAGATCGAGCAGACGATAGCATCGAGATGTGAAAACATTGGCGAGGACTATTCCAGAAAGAGCATACTCTGCCAGATTTTCTCGTCCATACCTGCGTTTGACTCGGTCCCAGTTCTGCTGGCCGAAAGAGCAAATATCAAGGCACGTCTGAAAAGGAGTATCGATTTCATCGACAACGTCCGGGGGAAAGTCCAACAAATCCGAAACGAAAACACAATCGACATCGTTCGTCTCGTGCAGGCCAGAACAGATATCTGGAACCTAGTGAACCGTCTTCATCTGACCGGTGAATCTGTTGATTGCGGTGTTTGGGTGGTGGCGGACCTCGCTCTACTGGATGTGGAGCGTGTGGCCAACAGAGCAAGGGATGAGTGTACTAAGGGCATTAATCCAAGTAGTTACTGCCAACGCCTTCTTGAAGAATAAGGTTTCTGGAAGTTTGGGGTCTCACTCTCTTTCTCTCTCTAAAGGTTGCCATGTGGAACTGTTACGATTGTTAAATTAAAAGAAATACTCATAAAAAATATATCGGCTTCTTTTTCAATTACCAGTCCGGCTTTTACCAGATGAGATTGCAGGTTAGATAATCAATAGTATGAAATCATCCATATCATGTGTCTTTGAGCTCACCTCTAATTAATGGATGTAGTGGTATAAGATTCGGCCCAAGATCACGTGATGGCAATTGGATGGAATCATAGCAATTGGAGTCGTCTCATCATCAGTACCAGTGGAAATCATAGTTGTGGTGTAAGTACTACCAGCCCACGGGCAAATTGGTGGTTAGACAGGTTGCTCATCGTAAAAAAAAAATAGTACAGCCCACTACACGTTTTTTCAAGGCTTTTGGCTGTATAGTTTTTCTTCAATGAAGAGTCATCCACCAAAAATCAAAAAAAAAAAAAACACGTTTTGAAAGAGCTTTGAAAGTTGCGTGATTTTACAACTATGTGGCTTTGCATTGCTGGCCCATTTTGATTGTTGCTAAAACTTAAAGCCGAGACGCGCAATCAAAAACAAGGCGGGCCAGCATCTCGGCATTTGAGATCGGGGAATGTGCAGTTCTGCATAAGCAAATGGTGTTTTCCTGTATTTATTATTTAGTGCTTTGATTTATGTTCATTGTTGATTCTTTTTCCTTGTACGAAGGACACCGGGGAACGTTCCATCTCAAAGTACCCCACTTACCCGTCTTTTCTAAACTACAAAGAAAGGAAAAATGACGCATGTATTTCATCAATCAGTCCATTAAAGAAATACATCACCTTTTCTTTCCTCGTTGTATGGGAATAGAATAGAATCGGCACGTGGCCCCAGGCTTAGCCTCATCTATGCTTGCTATGGAAAACCGTTGAAACGGGCTTTGAAAGCCGCACCGAGATCTGCAATTTAAACTACTTGCAATATGCACCCCGGGGTCGCCCCGTGTTTTTTTTTTGTTTTTTTTTGGGCAAAAGGTCTTATTACGAAAAGTGGACCAGTCCAAACCGAAAAGGGTGTTCTTGCTGTGTGCTTTCTGTGGTGTGAAATCGCTTGCTGTGAGTGTCTTGCTCTTTTGATTATTTTGTTTGGTTCCCCGTCTATACGTACCAATCTAAAGTCCACTCAAATTCAGAGACGCCGTCGAAAATTCAGTCACACTTTTGTGAAATCGATCACTTCTCATCTACATCATGCGTTTAGAACCCGTGAATAGAATTTGATTTGTCGCTAAACACCGATATAGCCAGACGGTGGACTTCAATGTCAATGTCCTGCATTGGCACATCGCTTCGCCTCCTTCCTGAACTACTTTTTCCTAAACCACTGCTTCGTAATCCACACTAATTCTTCCAAATTCCGTCCATTCTAAATAAAATACAGTAGAAACAATGAGATACAATAAGTGGCCCAAAATCTAGTAGCAGCAACTCTGCGATCTCTGGCCCCAGTGCTCCAAGTTATCAGGCACCTGCACAGACGCCACGGAATAACTCCTGACAGGCAGACCAGACTCTGGAAATAGACCTGCACGTACCCACCTTTCGGTCTGTTGCATGGCCCCTTCAAGAAGGCTGCCGTTGACGGAAATAGGTCTGTTGATCTGCATGGCGCGTCTCATCGATAAATTGTTCAAGCCTCGGATGTACTGTCTGACGACGATCTCCTCGGGCACGGGGTGTGCACACAAGGCGTTGTAGCTCGAGATCTCCTCGAATTCCTTGCGGTAGTTGTAAAGCGTGGATGTCTGTTTCAACTCGAGAAGCGCATTGTAGACGTCCAGAGTCGGGTCCAGACTGCCGTACAAACTGACGAGCCACGTGAATATCGCATGCACGTTCTGGAAGTTCGCCTCCTCGGCGTTGCGGCGTGCAAGCCCGCCCAAGTTTTTCAAAACAAACTCAATATGCAACGTTTCGTCGTAGTAAGGTGCGACATTTAACGTGCGCTTCATCTCCTCGACCCAGTACTTTGCAGCAATTCCTCGCTGGTAGGGCCGGAGAGTATCTGGATTAAAAGTGTTTTCGATCTGGAAAAACGCATCGGTGGGCGTCAGCATGGAGATGGGCGTGGCGGCAAACTGCGGCTGTGTAGGAGTGGCTAACATGGTGATTGTTGGTTAAAAAGGTGTATGTGGAACCGTGATGAAACAATTGTGCAACAACGATGAAACAAGAGTGGATCAACGATGAAACAGGGGTGAAACAGTGATGAAACAGCAGGATATGGTTTTGGACGACTCCAAGGCTGAAAGTCCAGTACCGATGAATGAAGGTTTCTTTAATAAATTGTGGTGTGCGGTCCAGTGACTGGTGAGACTCCGGATTCCGTTGCTGTTGAGTATATAAGTTCCTAAGATGTTTTGGAGGTTTGAAGTTTTGAAGTTTTGGAGTTTCAAAAAGGAAAGTGCACTCAGATAAATCATGCACGGGCCGTCTTCCTTATATACTTCTCCAAACATTTGCCTTGTTTCGAGGGCAGCAAAGTGCTGGCTCCGCATCAGGCCCTTTGCCGTTGCCCGAGGATACGCGCCGTGCATAATCTGCACGCCCAATTATTACATCAGATAAGTGCGTTAAACACGGTCCAGATTCGTAAGCACGGTGTTATCATTTCTTGCTATGCACTTTTCAAGGGCTTTTTTTCAATTGGTCCATGATTTATTGCTATAGTCTTAAGACTATTTTATCACATTTTTTTTCAATCTTCATTCAACCAAAGTGTGCATGGTGCCTGGGGTATGAATGGGGAAATTGTGCTCACCCTGGATTTACCCAATGCGGAAGTTAACCCATGTCATCCAACCACGCCAGAGATATTCTCCCCTTTTTCTACTACGATTATCTGAAAATTGCCTAAAGGGTTTTCAAAAAAATAAATGACCCTTTTCACTCAGGGGCCAGATTTGTGATCGGTTTTATGAAATTATTTGACAAAAGATAGCACAATGCGAATCGGGCGAGGCTTAGTGGACGTTGAAGAGCGGGGTTATTTCGGATTTGTTCTGTCTGTTTCAAACTTCCTTTCCAACGCGGTAGTTGATTTTTAATGATCTCTAGATATTTAGAGTATATTCAAATAATGATTCAAATCAGTATTCCACAAGTATATGCCAGCCAGAGTCATTTCATATTCCGCAGGTTAAAACACGCCATGTTGCTGAATATTGGGCTATGGCGAGATGATGGCGCGTTTCGTATTGCATGCAGTCCGAACGCCGGTGTGCACTCCCACGATCGGCCGTTTTTCACCTTTGTACTGCACATAACATGCTCGGGGCAAGTTTCCACACACCTGAGATGCGCGTCATTGCTGTGGGGACCATGACAGGCACGTGACGTCTTCTAACTCCGAGCGCGGCTTGCTCACTTATCGCTTCGACATTATACTGTATAGAGATTACATCACCATCTCCACCTTTCGTTTCTTATCCCCCGAATATAAACATATTTACTTTTCCCAAGGACCCTGCGTACACGATGGATTACACGTACCTTGGCGAGTTTGTGGCGTCCCGGAAATGGGTGGTGTGGCTGCTTTTCGCCTACTTTGTCCTCCCATTCCTCGTGTACTTATTAGTGCCGTTTTTCATCAACCGAAAAGCAACCATCAACAAGAAAAGCGTATCGATTCTTGTGCTTGGGGATCTCGGGCACTCGCCCAGAATGTGCTACCACGCGTTATCGTTTGCAAAACGTGGGTTTTCCGTCGATTTATGTGGATACATAGAAACGGAACCTCCTCAAGGGATACTCGAGGATCTAAGCATCGACGTGTTCCCCATTGCGGCGCTCCAGAACCGCCGCAACTTGCCGTACGTAATCTTCGCCTTTGTAAAAGTGGTTCTGCAGGTTTTCACGCTTCTCGAGCTCCTTTTGAAGGTGCAGGGCTCGGAATACTATATGATCCAGAACCCGCCTTGCATGCCCTTAGCCGCCGTGGTGGTGGTGTTCATCAAGCTTTTCAGTCCTCGCTCGAAACTCATAATCGACTGGCACAACTTGAACTACTCGATCTTGAACTTGCGGTACAAAAACGTGAACCATCCGATGGTGCGTATGATGAAGATTTATGAGAAGTTCATGAGCAGATTCGCGTGGCTCAACATCACCGTCACCGAGCGGATGAAACGGTTTTTGGTTTCTGAGTTCAAGATCGACCCAAACGCGATTGTCGCTTTCCGTGACCGTCCAGGACCTCAGTTTACTCCAATTAGTGAAAAGGAAATCACTAAGGTGAAAACAGAACACGCCATTTTCAAGGACATTCCCAACATTGACCAGTACAAGATCTTGGTCACGGCCACGTCGTTCACTCCTGATGAGGACATGGGCGTTTTGCTAGATGCCTTGGACATTTACCACAATAGAGCCACGAAGGGGTCGGACAATACTCCACCTTTGCTTCTACTAGTAACAGGGAAAGGGCCCATTAAGTCCCAGTTTTTGGAAAAAGTAAAGAAAATGAACTTTCTGCCAAGAGTTCTTGTGAAAAGCGCGTGGCTTTCGGCAGAAGAGTATCCACACATTCTCGGAGTGGCCGATTTGGCCGTCTCTTTACATTCTTCACTGAGCGGAATCGATCTTCCCATGAAGATTCTCGATTTCTTTGGCGTGGGTGTTCCCGTCGTGACCCTCAGATTCCCTGCAATTGGCGAACTAGTCAAACACGGAGTCAACGGCTTGGTTGTTAGTGAAGATGCAGCGTTTTATGCCAAGAAAAAGAAAGTCACTGAAAATTCGGGAACGCCTGGAAACTCGGAGAAAAGCGGAAGTTCCGAAAACCGCAGCTTGCCTCACGAGTTATACGGACTTCTTGCCACGAGTTTGGGCGACAATGAGATCTTGGCGGGGCTTAAAGAGGGTGCTGTTGAAGAAAGCAAGCATCGGTGGGAGCAGAACTGGACGGCCGTTTTGGCGCCGGTGGTGGACCGTGACTGAGTCGTGCAGCATGCGTGACGTTTCCGTTTCTTTTTGGAATCCCTGAAGATTTGTCCCGTGGTCTTTTCAATAGTCATTTATAGGAGTGAAGGGCCAGATGCCCCCCATAATTTTCGATTACTAGGACTGTCCCCCAAAATGTGATCTCTAGGCCTCACGAGCTAGTAACCTCGGTGAAGGTTTTTCCTTTAAAAAAAGCACAGGATTACCTCGATATACTTGGGTGAACTCCCTCAGATAAATTGGAAGATGACCGCGGTGAGACTAACTAATAACCTAAGATTGATACATGGAATAAAAATAATAAGATTTTCGAGATATCACTGTGATTCTACAAAAACGTTTAAGCCATAAGATCCGGCTGTTATGACGTTTTTAACGTTTGGTTGCGGCCACACCAACCCACTTCTTCTTCGAAATGCTGAAACAACGTCGTCATTTCCCCGGAGAAAACGGTGATGACCCCGGCGGTGCCGGGCGAGATCACCCCATCGATCAAGAATCACGATCCGATCATCCTTCGACCTTAGCGTCACAATCGGTCTCTGACCGTTCTGAGAACGCGCAGAGCGAAGAAAGTTCCAATGAGAACGAATCTGGATCCGA
>JAJMCI010000120.1:0-26821 GCA_030565705.1 Metschnikowia baotianmanensis
CATCATGGCCGTCAGATTCGCGAGTTTCTGATGCGGAGAAGATAATCTTGTTACGGAAACCCGGAAGCTTTTTTTGGGCTAATAATGGCCCAGCTGAGGATGCCGTAGTAATGGAAGGAGCAGTAGTTTTATTTTTTCTGGAAATTTTTGAATTTGGCTGATTTGACAGTTTTTTTGGGCTTTGGTTGCTCTGGGATTCCATGGGGTGGCTCTGTGCAGGTTGGTGATGTTCCTCAACAACTACCACGTCATCATGTTGAAAACGGGTGTTGAAGTCAGCTTGAGCCGAGCTAACAACGGTGTCTTCTGATTCCTGTGTAGAAATGATCGTAACAGACGAGAGGTCTGCATTTGTTCCACCTTTTGACCCGGTAGAGTCAGGTTGAACAGATTGAGCATCGGGTGTAACAAAATTTGTATCATCTGTTGACTGAACACCTTCAACAAGAGGTTCAGATGAAGTGTCACGAAAAGGTGACGAGCGCGGACGTAAGTTGGCGTTGGGGGGTTGTAATCGATCCCGCGCGACGAGGTCGGGCGGGTCATCGAATCCCCCGGGAGGATGTTGGGTATTACTCAACATCAGATTGGAATACAAAAGTTTTGGTATATTACAGTAGAAGTTTATTGTAACAGAAAAGAAACATCCCATACTCAACCTCTCCTCCAAAACTCATAAGCTAATTTCAAAACGTAGTTAAGGTTTGGTCGGAATCATCGTAGGTGATTCGTGAGATGGGACCTCGAAATGGGTTAGAGGTTTTATATATAGCTGTATAGTTTTTCGGCTTAGAAGGTAACTTTTGAGCCTTCCTCTAATCAATGAAAATATTGAATAAGACAGCAAGGTGATAGGTAGACCGAGTTTCGTGTATTGATCCATATACCACCAATCGATGACACCAATTTATTACATCAATATCAATGGATTTAAGAAAGAGAAAAAAAAACACCATTACATTAAATCATTTCTCTCTCTCTCTCTCTCTCTCTCTCTCTCTCTCTCTCTCTCTCTCTCTTCCAAGTCAAGAGATCACGATTTCCACACCTAAGTGCCCCGAGACCCATGCTTTCCCAGGCCCCTGGAATTATTTTGTGCATGAAATACTGACCCCTTTCCTACATTTCCCGTAGTCCCTGAACTTCCCACACCCCCAGCACTTCCAGCTGACCCCTGGCCATACTGGGCCCCGCCCTGTTGCATCATAAGCTTCTTCCGCTCCTCGTACTGCATCTTCAGCAACGTCTGGGAGTCTGCCTCCTTCCCAGAAAGTCCTACGGCAGTCTGTGTTGCAAGTCTCTGTCTTGAAAGCTGCACCTGACGGGCCTGGAGACTATTTGTGCCGGAAAAAAGCTCGCCTGCAGTGGCTGGGCGGCCTTGCTGTTGGTCGAGCTTGTTTTGCTGTTGTTGCTGGAGATTCGCCAAATACAGTGCCGCAAGTTTCGTCACCTGGTCTTTGGTCAAGCTTGGGTTTTTCTGCTGGATCAGGTTAATGATTGCAGATACTTGGGCGGGTGGGAACTGGATACGGCCGCCTCTCACAGGAGCGACAGCCCGTTTGGCACCCTGTACAGTGCTACTTGATCCACTTCCGTTTACGGAATTCGGATTTTGGCCCGATACCGCCGCGGCTGCTGCCTTCCGGTTTGCCGAAATAGGAGATGAAGGGACAGTTCCTGTAGCACCCCCTACCTGCCCCTGTTGCTGGATAAGGCGTCTCTGTTTCTGGATCTGTAAGAGCCGCTGGATCTGCTCGACAGTGAGGGGCGTGCCGTTCGGAGTCGTGGGTCTTTTGGCCGTGGGCATCCCTTTGCTGTTCGTCAGAGCCTGTATTCCGACCTGCAGCGCGTCTCCAATCAACTGCAGCGATACAGGGCGGCCTGTCTGGGGTCTCTGCAACCCTGGCCCTGGACTCGGCATCGCTGTCCGGGCACCGTCTGCAGGACCTCTGCCTGGCGTCTCCAGAACCTGTCTTCCGTTGGCTGCACCTGAATTACCAGATGGGCCAGATATATCGGTGGGACCGCCCACTCCGGGGGACAGGTTGCCGCGTGCAGGATCCGCCAGGTGTTTTTGACTGTTCACCGCCGCCATCATCTTGGACCGGGTCGCCTGCTGGTGCACGTACGCCTCCTGCATGGACTTGTCTCTGTCGAACTTCAACTTCGAGAGTTCTGCCGGCGTGGGAATCTTATCGGCCCCCCGTTTCGCATTATTTGCATTATTCCCGTTGTTCAACGCAGAATTGGCAGAGGCAGACACCCCAGCAATTCCGGAATTGGAAGTTGAGTTCGAATTCACAGAGCTGCTGTTGGAATTCGCCGACGACACTTCTGCAGGCGACTTCTTCGTGTTGGCCTTAGCTGCGGCCAACTCGCGTTTCCTCATGGTCTTCCGCATCGCATCAAACATCGATGCCCACCTTAGCCTTCTATGACCTCTCTGGATACTTTCATTCCCCACTCCAAGGGGAGAAATCCGGCGTTTGGTGGTCAGTTGTGCCTTGTGTGCATGCTCCAACCACTGCTGCGCCAGGTACGCGTTCATACCCTTCATGTCGGAGAACTGAAACTTCTCGTTAAGCTGAATATACCGCTCGAAACACTGCCAGGGCGTGCGGCGCTCGATGTTGGACTCGTAGCGCTTGAACGTGGTCGCGTGGCCCTGGAGGTTCTCGGCTATCAAGTCCCAGTTGAAACAATACTCTGCGACATAATGGATCAACAATTTGTCGTCCTGGGGAAGCCAGATCGTGGGCAGACGGAATTCGATGTTTTTGATGAGTGGAGGTTTGGGTGGCCTCAAAAAGTTGAGCCTCCGGTGTGTCTGCACGCCAAATAGGCCTTTCTGGTACTCGGGAGGTCCATTGGCGGGAAAAGTCTGTTTTCTTGGTCTCCGCGAGCCGCGCAATACGATCTTGTGCCACTCGTCGTCATCTTCCATCGGATAGAGCATGCGGGAGACCGGGACAATGGAGGTTTCGCCGGTGGGGAACGTTTTATTACTCTCGGTCACGAGTTCGTCGTCGAAGGCAGTGAACTTCGGGAGATTTCGGATGATCGACTGGTCAATCTTTTTGAGGGAGTGCAAGTCCACGTGCGCCTTAAATGGCCCTCTTTTGTTGACGTCGACGCCCATGGTAAGAAGGTCCTGCATGGAGTATTCAGGTAATGAAGGGGGCATGATTTCGTCTTCTGGGTTCGGCCTCTCGAGTAGTTTGCTTATATCTATGGATTCCGGCTCAGGATCAGATGCAGGGTGAATGGGGTCACTTTCTGCGTCGTTTTCGGCGTCTTCGGGGGGATATATTTCCATAGTCTCTGCAGGCTCATCAGCCAATATGGAATCAGAGTCTGGGCCATTTTCAAGTACGGATTCTGAGGATTCGGGAAAACTTTCGGAGGCGAGTTCCGAGGCACTTTCGGAGATATCCTCTGGAACGATATCCGAAGCATTCTCCATGTTAACTTCCGGAGCTTCTGGAATCTCGAGATCCGTTTTCGTAGAGGTGTCTGTTCCTGTACTGTTGACCCCCTCGGGCACAAGATCTGTTGTATTTACGGAAAGCTTAACAGCATCAGCCAGATCAGTTGAGCCTGAGGTGAGAGCACCCCCGATTTCAGCCTCATTCTCCGTAAGAAACCTAATAGCTTTTCTCTTCACGCACACGACTCTGCCGTATGTCCAGAAATCCCGCACGGCCTGAGCCATGGTCACACAGCATAGTTTCTTATACTTTCCCGATTCCCGAAAGTCCGTGGCCATCCACTTTCCCTCCTGCAACACGTGATCCCATGTGAAAAGCTTCACCTTCTTGTTTCTCTTGGAATATACAAACGGGTCGTAGTACCGGATTGGCTGGCGCAACGACCACTTTTTCAGGCGCTTCAACTCCTCAATTCTCGAAAATAGAACTGCAATTTTCCCCTCCAAGATCGCCAGCTCGAAATTCCCCGTCATGAGCGTTTTATGGGTGCCCGGTAAAAGCTTCGTCAAGGGTAAGGTTTGGGTGAGATAATACAATTCCGCAAGAGAAATGACATTGTGATTTTTCGTGGGGAATTTTTCCGGAAGCGAGATCACGTCCACGTCGGAAATCTTTTTGTTTAAGAAATCGTTGGTCTCCTTCCCCAACGCTGCAATCTGGGCCTGCAAGTTCTTAGGCATGGCTTTCGAGGAGTTTAGAGCGCTTGTTTGGGTTCGCGAAGGCATCAATCTGCTGGGAAAATCGTCCTCGGCCGTTTTCTGGGATTTTCTTGAGGCTTCGTCCGCTTCTTTGGCGTCTCTTTTGCGCTTTTTGCTGTTTTCATCATGGATCTTTAAATACTTCAGTGTATTGGCCTCCAACTCCTTCTTCAAGCGACCCAAATCGGTCGGAGAAATCGACTCTTTATTCTCAATGTCGAGGTTTTGGAAGGGCCACGGAATCGCCGGTTTCGGAGTGGGTTGGGACGTGTCAAGGCCTCCCGAAGTCGAGAAAGGCTTCAACGGGTTTGTCCAGAGGAACTCGAGCTCCCTGAGCTTGCGAGCGTACTCCAAAACGACACTTTCTTTATTCGTCGACATTGGATACCTCCTAGAAGTAGTTATAAAGCTGAGATCCTGGGTGTGTGGTAGAAAAACGCCGTGTTTAACGAGATCTGGTGTTTGTTGAAGGCTCGTGTTTATGCTGGCGCACGTGATAGTCACGTGCGAGTCACGTGCTAATCACGTGTTCAGAAGAAATGGGACGAAGTGGCAGCAATCCGGGCAAGGAGGGTACAGCGAATGCCTATTTTTTTCCCTCTCTTCTTTGAAATCATTAAATTTCATTATTTTTAATCGTTGTATGAACTTTTTTTAATCATTGGTGGACTTATGTGGGCCCTAAAATGAAAGCACATGGCGGTATACTTAGTGAGGTTTCAGAGGTCCATTCAATAAACAAAGCCAGCGTATGCTTAAAGAAGATTATTTCATATTTTCATCGTAATGGTATTCTACATAGAGCCTCGAATCAAGAAAATACTACCAAAAAGGTAATAAAAAATGCAAAGGATTGTTCCTACATGCTTCATCATTCCATTACTAAAACCTATCTCCCACGAGCCTCAGCTCAGATTAGTACCAAGATTTTGTTAGTCGGACTAATAAAGAAGGCATTAGCAAAATCAGGATCTAAAAGCTGATCTTTGAATTCTTTGAAGATATTTGACAACATCTGGAACATATCATCTTCCTCAAACGAAATGCTAATGTGGTAAAGGCGCATGTTGAAGTTGGGCCTTGCTGAGTCACGTGCCTCTCATAAGCAAGTTCCAATGACAGGATCAAAAGAAGTATGGGTATTCTGATTTCCAACGTTTCTGATATTTCGGACAACTTCGACATCTGAAGCCATACACATTACCTTTCTCGCCTTATCATCACCTCCTTTCTTTTCACCATCCATATTTCATCCTCCATCTCAACCTAACCCTACAAACAAAAATACACATCCCCTTAACATAAACAAAAATTAATCGATAACATATGCTATATCAAATTAAATCATGGCACATCGTACGCGAACGCGGGCCACTTGCCACAGACCGCCCAAACAAGCAGTCTGCAGCACATGCAATTAAACCACCAAACCACCGAGAAAAGAAGAACTCCGAAAACTTTCACAACATTTATAACTCCGTGTTGTCCAAGAAGAAGTAGTGCCCAGAGGACTTCTGCTCCTTGTCCATCTGGGAGTCCTTCTTGTTGATTCTGGGTCTGAACGAGTTGGGGTCTCTTCTGAACGTGACGTTCAAGTTCTTCAAGAACCTGTTGCATCCCGTCAACAACGATTCAGGGGCACGTGCCACGGCGTTCTGCGAAGGCTGGCCCTCGAACACAATGACACGGTCGGCCAAATACGTCGCCATCATGAAATCGTGCTCCACGATGAACGCGGTCTTTTTCGAGTGGAGAATGAATCTTCTGATCACCTTGGAACACACGACACGCTGCTCGGAGTCGAGGTAGGCCGAAGGCTCGTCGATCAAGTAGATGTCTGCAGGAATACCCAACGCCAAAACAAGGGCAACTCTCTGCAACTCACCTCCAGATAAGGTCTGGACTTCTTGGTCAATGATGTTGTCGATGTTCAAAGGCTTGACCACGTCACTCTGGAACTGCGGGTTGAGGAACGAGCCCTTGATTTTCTTGAAGAACAACTGTCTGACAGTACCAGGGAACTTAGGTGCGATTTTCTGTGGCTTCATCGAGATGTTCAATTTGGGCACCTCTGTTCCATCGTCGGCGGCCAAAGCGCCGGCCAAGATCTTACAGAAAGTAGTTTTTCCCGTACCGTTTTCTCCAAACATCACGAGGATCTCCGAGTTGGTGAAGTCACCCTTCTCGACACTCAACTTGAAGTCGCCCTGGGTCTTCTTGAGATCGGGGTACTGCATGGAGGACGAGTGGTCCAAGATCAAGCCATCGGCGGCATCCGCCAATCTGAACTGCAAAGACTCCTGTCTAAATCTCATGTTCTCGGTTGGAATGAATCCGTCCAAGAAAATGTTGATTCCTTCTCTCACAGACGAGGGGAGAGTGAC
Organism: Metschnikowia baotianmanensis; assembly: GCA_030565705.1. Taxonomy (NCBI): domain Eukaryota; kingdom Fungi; phylum Ascomycota; class Pichiomycetes; order Serinales; family Metschnikowiaceae; genus Metschnikowia; species Metschnikowia baotianmanensis. The sequence continues at coordinate 6,571 of JAJMCI010000120.1, forward strand.
CACTCCATAGACAGAGGGGGCACCGTACAAAATGCACACAAAGTCTGACAAGTAGTCCAAAACAGAAAGGTCGTGCTCCACACAGATCACATACGTGGTCAGGTCCAACAAGGACCGAATCAACTCGGCAGCGTGCAATCTCTGCTTGACATCCAAGTAAGAAGAAGGCTCGTCGAACATGTACACATTGGCCTTCTGGATCGAGGTCATACCCAAGGCAAATCTCTGCAACTCTCCACCCGACAATTGGGCCACGTCTCTGCCCATCACGTGCTTCAACTCCAAGAGCTTGGTGACGTACTCAAAGTGCTCGGGTCTCTGGTTCTTGGCTTTCAAGATTCCACCCACATCTTTGACTGCCGCCTTGGCCAAGGCACGAGGGATGTTGTCGACATACTGTGGTTTAATGATCGCCTGGATATCGTCCTCCAAGACCTTCAAGAAGTAGTTCTGCAACTCAGAACCACGGAAGTACTTCAAGATGTCCTCCCAGTCTGGAGGGTCGTCGTACCTGCCCAAATTGGGCTTCTGCTTTCCGGCCAAGATCTTCAAGGCGGTCGATTTTCCAATACCGTTCGTTCCCACCAATCCCAACACTTGTCCTGGTCTGGGTGTCGGCAACCGGTGCAATTTGAACGAGTTGGCAGAGTACCGATGAGTGGTTTCGTTCTCCAAGTTCGTGGGCAAGTTGATGATGTTGATCGCGTCAAAAGGACACTTCTTGACACAGATACCACATCCCACACACAAGGTCTCTGAGATGAAGGCGATTTTGGACGCGGGCGTGACTTCGATACAGAGTTTTCCGGTCTTCACCACCGGGCACGATTTTCTGCACTCTTGCTTACACTTCTTGGGCTTGCATCTGTCGGCGGACACGATGGCGATTCTCGTTCCCTTGGACGACGGGACGTTCTTGCTGGCGCTTTTTCCTTTGCCACTCATTACAATTAATTTCGGGGTATAGCGTGCCTAGCGTGATTCTTGAAGACAATTAAGCTGTAGGTTTTTTCGTCTCTAATTGAAAATGTGAAGATGTCCTGTATATAGCGTATTTTTTCGTGGTGTCGCGCGTCACGTGAGGGCGATGTCGTGGCGCCGTGTGGTAATGTTAGTGCTAAGAGTTACGTGTCTTACGTGGCTCCGCGTAACCCTCAGACCATTACTACTGCGCGCACATAATTGGTCAGTCTCTGGCACCCCGCTTTGCTGCATGATGAGATGAGAATGAATGGGTGCAATTGTAGTTAATTATTTGGTAATCACATGGTCAATTGGGCTTATAATTGGAGACGTGATTATTTTGATATTTAAGGGTATAGGAATGTAAGTTTTGTGAATGCCACTGCAAAACTAAAATTTTACAAACATTTTTAGGCTTTTTAAAATGTTGTCTGTTGGCTGATCTGAAATAAACTCTGATAAAACTGTCTCAATATACGGAAAACGGGAAAGATCCGTAAATACAAACACTTGCCAGTTTTCACTTGCCTGTGCTTAAATAAGCGCCAAGAACCCTTTAAATTGTTTACAACAGGTAGGAGAAAAGAAAAATGGAAATATATAGGGCTTTTGAGACGAAAAGAATTGCGCAAGTGGCATGAAGTTGCAGCAACCAATAATCAAGGCAAAGGGCAATGGGTGTGAGAACGCTCCTACGAAATATTCCAACATACCTAATTCCATCAGTTATTCCAATGTCAAATATTTCAGATACTATACACTGAAATATCAATGGATCTAACATAAAGAAGTTGACAAATTTTATTACAACACGAAGTTGAGGTTAGGTCGGAAGCATGGAAGGTGATTCGTTAGATGTGACCTCGAGTTGGATTGGAGGTTTTATGTATAGCTGTACAGTTTTCAGGCTAAGAAGATAACTTTTGAGCTCCTCTTTTAGCAATGGATCTATCGAAAAAAGAAAAAAAAGAGAAAGCTAAAGATACAGAATATCTCAAGGGGTAGTTTTGTCATGGCATGTTGCGTTTCGACTAAATATGCTGTGGTCACGTGCCTTTGCAAATGGCAGTCCGAGTTCTGAAGAAAATAATGTGCATGATTTTCTTGACTCAGTCAGCAGACTGGTTTGTGAGTCCATAACAAATGAGCCCCGATGCTCAATTGAATCTAACAAAGAAAAAAGCGACGTGGAAAAGTTGAAAACAGAAGACATATATTGTTCAAAGGGATTCCAGTATGGACGCATGAGCAGAGGAAGAATAGGACTGAATTTCACCGAGTTATGGAGCTTAAAATTATTTTCAACTCCATTCAATTCCAGGTATTCAGATCACTTTTCAAGTGCTTGTAATTCCCCAGGAGATCTCAAATTCTCTTTCAACTGAATAATTTTTCTGTTATGCACTGCCTCTGCTGACCCTCTAATAACCACATAGGTGCACAACACTACAAGCAGGCTTTTACACACCGCAATCCATTCTGCCATGTTACTTTGACAGATTTGAATTTTTCAGGGAGAAGTATAACAGAGTGCACGGCATGTGAAGAAACTGTGATTGTGATCCCTACCCAAGTCTACCTCGGGCTTTTGAACTGCACATGGGCTTTCCATCGGACACGATTGGCTGTATTTCTAAGCAGTTTGCCGACACTAAAAATCAAGACCAGAATATATGTTAATCTCTGTTCGACTAGAGTCAATTGTGACAGACTAGCAGACCAAAAAAACAAAACACGGAAAAGAATCGTGGTTCACATTTAGCCACTGTAGATACAGTTGATAGTTCTTAGGGCTCACACTTCACGGCGAGCTTTCTCATAAAGGATAATTCAAATTCGAGGAAAATGAGAACCGCTCAAATTGTAAATGAGAATGAGAAGGCTCAAAAAAGTTCACTCTTCCATCTCTCGTCAACTTAGGTATCATGATTTGACCACGCCTATATTTTAAGAAAAGCGGTGCTTTTGCGGTAGTGCGCGACCCCAAAAAACTCACCACTCGCCGCACCCCTTTTTTTTTGTCGTCCATATTTACCTCTACTTTTTTTTAGCACTGAATACAAAGGACGACGTTTTCTTCAAAACTTTTCGGAGAATGATCCAAGTTTAAATTCCAAGAGAAACCTCGTTCTCAAAGCGAACTCTCAACTTAGCTATTACTGAAGTGTCTGTGGAATTGTCACTTCACTGGCGCAAACATGGGGCCTTTGTTTGTCTAGCCGCTGGCCATTTTTGGACCCCTAACATGTGTCTCAGAATTTGGTCCTGCTCATCAAGTTGCTGCATATTGATGAATGCGTTGGATTTTTTCATTAGTTCCTTGGGGAGGGATTCAGGGGGAAGGAGGCTTAGACAGGGCTTCCTCTACCGCTGGCCTACTGCTAGCGCTGGGTGTGTTGGGTCACAGGCACAGTTGGTGTGTGGGAAAAGAGAATGATTTGGGATGGAAAGTGACATGAATTGTCATCACTTCAGGCTGGGGATAATCACGAACAGCCTCCATTCATGGACTCACAGAAAGCTAGTGCTCCGTCTAACTAAGAGGGCTATTTGAACGACCCTTCTACTATACTGGAAGACGCGTCTCGAGAAAAGAACTCAGGCTTCATTTGTGATCCCTGATCAATTCTATTGACTTCGGGCGACACTGAGCCGGGGACCGGCCCACCCATGACCCCCAGTACTAAAGCTGTCTCGAAACGCGTCTCGGATGCTCAAATCATCCTCTGTTTACCCTCATGTTCTAAGACAGTCACTCAGATTGTTTCTTCGTTGTTTACAGCGAGACAAGGCTGTGTGCATTGCGAGATCGCATACGTCGACACAGAACACACACAGAGGAATACAAGCCCGAGAGGCACAGCCCAGGAACCTTCCTATACCAAAGGCCGTGATTTGCATGTACTTTTTCTCAATTGGAATTTTTGCTCATTCTTTTATTATGTCGTGTCCGGTGGCATCAATTTCCTAGTCTATTTAGCTATTTAATGAATGTATCGTGGTGAGGATGTCCTGCTAGATGCCGAACTTCGGCCGGTTTCGTGTTGTACTCAAAACAGGCTGGTGTCGTCGCTCGCAACTTTTTTTTCTCTCCCCTACCCAATTTTCCTACACCAAAACAAACACAACCGTCAGAAAAACACGGCATAATTTTGAAAGGTCTTGTCGAAGAAGAGGAAAGCTGAAAAATCCCATAATCCCTAGTTTTTTTCCGGAAAAACGTGAAAATCTTGTTCCTCTGACTTTCGATCACTTATCGGGTCTTTTGTCTCACATAGTGGTCGGCCGCACAGTGAAAAAAAACACACACAACAGAAGACTAAGTATTTCGCCCGCTTTCGGCTTAATCGGGCAGATATTTGACCTGGCGATTATCAGCACGTGAACGAACGACACGATCCGGTCAAACTCGGCTTTTTCCGGCATCTTTCCTGCTTTTGCTCGCAGTTTAATACCTCCCATCAGTCTCAGATAGGACTCAGTTATAGTCCACCCAATCTCGACAAAAAATACCCGCTAGGGTTCCAAAACACGCCTACAACATATCCGACTCCCCGACAAACAGAAATGGCGAAATTGGACGACGAAATCGAGGCCAACCCCGAGCTCTACGGGCTCCGCAGATCCGGCAGAGAGAGAAAGGTCACCCAGTTCACAGAGGAGCTGGATGACGAGCCTCCGGCGAGAAAAAGAAAACAGAAGGCCCCTGTCGACGAGTACGACGACTCCGGCATGTCTGACGACGAGAATGATGAGAACGACGACTCTGACGAGGACGCCGATTTCGGGAACTCGATTTCGGGCTCCAGACTGCACTCGTCGCGCCCCAAGAGCCGGAAAAAGGCCAGGACCGCGCTGAGAAGCAGTGCTGCGAGTAGAGCTGCGTCCAAGCGTTCCAGCGGTTCTTCGTACGCGTCTGTGCCCCAACAGGATGTGCGTTTTTCGACGAGAAACAACGGATCGGTCAATTACGCGGTGGATTTCGAGGACGAGGCGGAGTTTATGGAGAGCGAGCCCGAGGACGGCGCCACGGACTACTACTACTACGAGCAGGCGATGGAGGAGGAGGCGGTGGCCGGCATCGACGCCGTCATGGACCACAAACTCAACGAGGAAAACGCCGAGGTCACCCACGAGCCCAAATTGGACTATCTTTTCAAAATCAAGTGGACGGATAAGTCGCACTTGCACAACTCGTGGGAGCCGTACCAGCTGCTCAAGGACGTGAAGGGGTTCCGCCGAGTGGACAACTACATCAAACAGTACATCTTGATGGACCAGGAGATCAGAAACGACGCGATGACGACCAAAGAAGACATCGAGGCGATGGATATCGAGCGTGAGCGGCGCCGGGACGAGCAGAACGAGTACACGCACGCGGAGCGCATCGTCGACAGCGACCGGGTGGAGTTGGACGACGGGACTTCGCAACTCCAGTACTTCGTGAAGTGGAAGAGACTCTACTACGACGAGTGCTCGTGGGAAGATGCCGCGGTGGTGGCGAAGGACGCCCCGGACCAGGTCACGCGGTACCAGCAGCGCTTGAAGCTGAAGATTCTCCCGAACTTGTCTGCCAACTACCCCGCGAATCTGCGTCCCAGGTTCGAGAAGTTGAGCAAGCAGCCGCAGTTCATCAAGAACGGCGAGTTGCGTGACTTCCAGTTGACCGGCTTGAACTGGATGGCGTTTCTCTGGCTGCGGAACGAAAACGGGATCTTGGCCGACGAGATGGGGCTTGGAAAAACCGTGCAGACGGTGGCGTTTTTGCTGTGGCTCGTGTATGCGCGGCGCCAGAACGGGCCCCACTTGGTGGTGGTCCCTTTAAGCACGATCCCCGCGTGGCAGGAGACGTTTGAGAAGTGGGCACCCGACATCAACTGCATCTACTATTTGGGCAACACCCCTGCCCGAAAGACGATACGAGACTACGAGTTCTACGGGGCCAGCAAGAAACCCAAGTTCAACATTCTCTTGACCACGTACGAGTATGTGTTGAAGGACCGGGCCGAGCTCGGCGCGTTCAAGTGGCAGTTTCTAGCCGTGGACGAAGCCCACCGGTTGAAGAACGCCGAGTCGTCGCTCTACGAGGCATTGCGGTCGTTCAAAGTCGCCAACCGGCTCCTCATCACGGGTACGCCTCTCCAGAACAACATCAAGGAACTCGCCGCGTTGTGTGACTTCTTGACCCCCGGCAAGTTCGACATTGACCAGGAAATCGACTTCGACACCCCGAACGATAAGCAGGAGGAGTACATCAAGCATCTCCAGCAGAGCATCAAGCCGTTTATCCTCAGAAGATTGAAGAAAGACGTGGAGAAGTCGCTTCCTTCCAAGTCCGAGCGTATTTTGAGAGTCGAGTTGTCTGATCTCCAGACAGAGTACTACCGGAACATCATCACGAAGAACTACGCCGCGTTGAACTCGGGAATCAAGGGGTCGCAGATCTCTCTCCTCAATGTCATGAGCGAGTTGAAAAAGGCATCGAACCACCCCTATCTTTTCGACGGCGCAGAGGACAGACTCATCGGAAAAGCGGGCTCTGCATCGCGAGACACCATTCTTAAAGGCCTCATCATGTCCTCTGGAAAAATGGTGCTTCTCGAGCAACTTTTGACCCGGTTGAAGAAGGAGGGCCACAGGGTGTTGATCTTCTCCCAGATGGTCCGTATTTTGGATATTCTCGGCGACTATCTCCTGATCAAGGGCTACCAGTTCCAGAGACTCGATGGAGGCATTCCTTCTGCGCAGAGAAAAATCTCCATTGATCACTTCAATGCGCCGGACTCGAGAGATTTCGTATTCCTTCTTTCCACTAGGGCCGGAGGGCTAGGTATCAACTTGATGACGGCAGATACCGTGATTATTTTCGACTCTGACTGGAACCCCCAGGCAGACTTGCAGGCAATGGCACGTGCACACAGAATCGGACAGACGCGTCACGTGTCGGTGTACCGATTCGTCTCTAAGGATACCGTGGAGGAGGAGATTTTGGAGAGGGCGAGGAAAAAGATGATTCTCGAGTACGCGATCATTTCTCTCGGGATGACTGACCCAGGAACCCTGAAGAAGAACAAGAACGAGCCGTCTCTGAGTGAACTTTCGCAAATCTTGAAGTTTGGTGCTGCCAACATGTTTGCCGCGTCCGATAACCAGAAGAAATTGGAGGACTTGAACTTGGACGACGTGCTCAGTCGGGCCGAGGATCACGTGACCACACCGGATCTCGGCGAGTCCAATCTCGGCTCAGAGGAGTTCCTTAAACAGTTCGAGGTCACCGATTATAAGGCAGACGTGGAGTGGGACGATATCATCCCTCAGGACGAATTGGCAAAGCTCAAAGAGGAAGAGAAAAAGAGGGCCGAGGAGACGTACCTCAATGACCAGATTGCGATCTACTCCAGGAGAAGAGCAGCGGTCAAGAAACTCCAAGGTGGCACTCCAGATACTTCGGGAATAGAAGATGACGATGAAGAGGAAGGAGGCCGTCGGAAGGCCGCGAAAAAGAAGGCCGAGGAGCACCACGAGCTTTCCGACCGCGAAATCAGAGGGATCTACAGGGCCATTCTTCGTATTGGTGACTTGGGTGGGAAATGGAACCAGTTGGTCGAGGACGGAAGCATCTCCAACAAGAACCCGGTGCTCATCAAGCATGCATACAACGAGATCATCAACATGTCGAAGAAGTTGGTGAGAGAAGAGGAAGTGAGACGGTCCGAGGCCTTGGCAGAGTTGGAGAGGAAGGCCAAAGACCTGAAGGTTCCTAATGGGGAAGGTGAGAGTGCAACTGCGCTCTGGATGGCGAAAAAAAAGGAGAAGAAGGCCGTGCTTTTCGAGTACCAGGGCGTGAAGAACATCAACGCGGAGTTGGTGCTCTCCAGGCCTCCGGACATGAAGCTCTTGGAGCTGATGATTCCAGCCGAAAAGCCCCAATCGTTTGTTCTCCCCAGAATGCCGAAAATGGTGCTGAACTGGAACTGCGAGTGGTCCCCCAAAGACGACGCCATGCTTCTTTTGGGTGTGCACAAGTTCGGATACGGATCCTGGATCCAGATCAGAGATGATCCGATCTTGGGTTTGCAGAACAAGTTTTTCTTGGAGGGTGTAGGCAAACCTGCCGAGAAGAAGGACAATTTTCTGGAGCCCACGCCTTCAACCGCAGGTATCGCAGGAAATAGTGCAGGAAATAGTGCAGGAAGCATGGCCGGAAACGACGCAGACAACAAAAGCAATGGCGACGCTAAGCAGGCCAAGAGTGCAGGCAAGAAGGTGCCTGGTCCTGTGCATTTGGGCAGGAGAGTCGACTACTTGTTCACGCTTTTGAGGGGCGACGACGAGGCCTCCAGCACGATGTCTGGGCCCCCAGCCAAGAAGAGAGTGAGAAAGGTCAAGCCTGAGGTTCCAGGACTGAAGGATAGCCCTGTGCTCAAACCGAAGGTGAAGAAGGTGGCAGGCGACGTGCCAAAGGCTAAAGTGCACCTGCATCTGCACTCACATCTGCATGACCATAAACCCCACCTGGGCGAACACATGCACGTCAAGGCCGAGCCTGCAGAGGACGACGACTTCCTCGAGTACGCCAGCATGGACGAGGCGCAGTGCAAGGCCACGTTGAAGCCGGTAGCGAAGTCCTTGATGAAGTTGCATAAGGGAAACAAGGGCTTGGATAAGCACGAGTGGGCCTCGCTTTTGAGACAGGAGTTGGGCACGATCGGCGACTTTATCGAGAATCCAAGCACCACCGGATCCAACGAAAAGACCCGCAAACACTTGTGGTCGTATGCCAGTCTCTACTGGCCCGCACGGGTGCCCAGCGCCAAGATCAATGCAATGTACACGAGAATCAAGTCGCAGGGCGCAAAGAAGCCCGAGGGGGCGTAAGAGAATTCAGGGGTTTTGGAGTCAGGAGTTTTGGTATTAGGAGCTTCGGAGTCAGCAGGGTTCACATTTACATTCACCGATCAAATCAGGTCGATTTCGAGGATGCATGACATCTCACATACATATATTCATTTCGTTATCCTCCTATTGTAGCTTCGTCAAGTCAGGGTCTGCCTTGAATTTCTTTCGGTGGGAAATATGGAGCAAGTGATGACTTTTACACGGTATCAAATGCTACGAAACGCATTTCCAATATAAAACACAATCTACGGGATCGTCAAAGTAGATGTGGACTTTGAGTAAAAAATCTATCTTCATTAGCTCATTAGCTAGGTTCTGGTTGTTTGAACGCTTCCTCATGGGTGTTTGGTGTCGAGATAGTACGTCACCAAATTCTTAGTTGTGCTATACTATCACACTTACTTTTCGGCGTGCTGTGTGTTCTATTCCGTAAAAACATTCATCCATGAGTCAATCCTGGAATTAAGAATGCACATTACAAAGGAATACTATTTTTATGCCTCAAATTCAGCATTAAAAAGACCAATAGAGGCTTCCATAATGCAGATTATTGAAACACCCTGAGCTTAAGTATTGATTTTAAAGTTGTAGTTACTGAATATTCTGTTTTTTCTTTTTTCATTTCTCCGGCAGTTCCATATCCGGGAGTTCGATATCTTACTGAGAAAACTATTACATGAACACATGCGTTGTACAATCTCCATATGAAACCCGCACGACCTTCTCGGGCATCGCGGCACGTGCACACAATACAAGCCCACAATCCGATGAGAAGACAATTTTACTATTCTTTCCCCGATGATATCATTTATTTTCTTTGAAAACTTGTTGAAACATATCTCTTATAATTTCAAACTACTAGCTCTCGGAATAACATAACAGTAGATTTTGCCACTGTACGAAACCTCTTTTGGGCCTAAAAAAATCAGTCGTCTTCAAGACTTCGCGCGCCCGACATGCCGCGTAACAATCTGCAAAATTTCCACGCAAAAATAAGCCGCGTGAAAAAGCAGAAAAAGATACATTTTCGCAGCAAAAAGAATCTCCCGGGGGTGAGTCGAACACCCGATCTCAAGATTACAGTTAGAAATTACAGTCTCGCGCCTTAGCCAGCTTGGCCACCGAGAGGATTCGTGAAAATTGTTTTTTTTATGGATCTAAGAGCAGTATAAAATTTAGAATCTGGCTATTTCAAATGACGATTTAGGCCAAACAAATTTGAGTCATTCATGCCCACTGACCCTTAAGTGAGGTGATAAGATTTGAGTAAGCCATCCCACATATTAGAGAACATTTCTCGAAGTATCCAAAACATCAAAGCATTTTCGAGTCAAACCAACAGTACTGCTGATTGGCTATTGGCACTACTTCGGTCTAAATGATTCTTCTGGTTAAAATTTGAATAATTTTTGGGAAATCTGGAGGCTTTTAATACTCAATGTATTATCCAGACGTATTTATGGGTTTTTGAGGAGTAGTTGAGTAGGGGATGTTCTTTCCTGTTATATCATATGGTTTTTTCAAAAAAACATTTTACAAACAAAAAAATAAAAAGTGGAATCGTTAAGTAAAAAAAGAAAACAAGATAAAAAACAGCAATTTTCTTCTAAAATTTGTTACAGTGTGCTATAAAAATGATTGCAATGTGCTTCATCACCCACGGATCTGGGATACATAGTGAGAGAGCCGGTGATGAATTTGCGCCAACATTTCCCTTTGAAATCACAGATCCTGTCTCATTTGAAAAGTGGTGTTTCAGTAAAAAATTTGTTTTCAGGTACAAAACATGATACAGCCGAAAATAAATCTGGTTGGCGAAAACTTAGGTAGATTTGAATCTCAGAGATGGCGCCATGAAGTCGCGTCTCAATAGGCGAGAAACCGAGATGTCCTGCATGTTCGTGTGCCCATATCCTTGATTATAATGCCAGAAAAGGCTCCACCATAGAAAAGATGCGTATGATTGAAATTAATAGCTCAGACCAGAATCTAGCCGTTTCATTAAATCTTCTCCACATCAAATTGACAAGTAAGGGCTGGACTTGTGGAATCTCAAAGTTGTGGCCCGGCGTATCACGTGACCTGAATCTTTCCGTGTACCACATCCTGCACACAGTGCACACCCGCCTGGGTTTGTGAGAGAAAAAAATTTTCCCCTACAACGAATCTCTTTTTCCTTAGAGAAATCTCCAGACAGCAAATCCACCCTTTCTTGTATCAGAATCCTCCTTGCGTATCGCAGCCCTTCTGATCATAGAAAAGCCGTCCATAAAAAAACAAAAAAAAACTAGGAAAATCTGAAAACTGAAAAAAATACCCCCTATTTATCCGCCCATCATGTCTGCTGACCAAATCACCGAGTCTTTGGACAAATTGAACATCGAGGCTGCTGCCCCTGTGGACCAGAAGTCGGCTGCTCCTGCCGCTGCCGATGCTCCTCAGACCGCGACCGAGTCTGCTGAAGGCGAGGAAGCTGTTGCCGAGTCGTCTGCCTCCTTGTATGTCGGAGAGTTGAACACCTCTGTCAACGAGGCGCTTTTGTTCGAGATCTTCTCGCCATTGGGCCAGGTCTCGTCGATCAGAATCTGCCGTGACGCCGTGACCAAGAAGTCCTTGGGCTACGGTTACGTCAACTTCCTCAAGCACGAGGACGGTGAGAAGGCCATGGACCAGTTGAACTACTCCTTGGTCGACGGCAGACCGTGCCGTATCATGTGGTCGCAGCGTGACCCATACTTGAGAAGAAACGGTGACGGCAACATCTTCATCAAGAACTTGCACCCGGACATCGACAACAAGGCGTTGCACGACACCTTCTCTGCGTTCGGCCGCATCTTGTCCTGTAAGGTTGCCACCGACGGCATGGGCCGCTCCAAGTGCTTTGGTTTCGTGCACTACGAGACCGCCGAGGCTGCCGACGCCGCCATTGAGAACGTCAACGGTATGTCCTTGAACGACCTCGAGGTCTACGTCGGCAAGCACGTCTCCAAGAAGGAGAGAGAGGACAAGTTGGAGGAGTTGAAGGCCAAGTTCACCAACGTGTTCGTCAAGAACTTCGGTCCCGACTACACTGAGGAGGACGTCTTGAAGTTGTGCGAGCCTTTTGGAAAGATCACCTCCACTCACTTTGAGAAGGACGCCGAGGGCAAGTCCAAGGGTTTCTGTTTCGTTAACTTCGAGGACCACAACGCTGCTGTCAAGGCCGTCGAGGAATTGAACAACACCGAGGTCAACGGCCAGAAGATCTACGTTGGCAGAGCTCAAAAGAGAAGAGAGAGAGTCGAAGAGTTGAAGAAGCAATACGAGACCACCAGATTGGAGAAGTTGTACAAGTACCAGGGCGTCAACTTGTTCGTCAAGAACTTGGACGACGCCATCACCTCCGAGCTTTTGGAGGAGGAGTTCAAGCCTTTCGGCTCGATCACCTCTGCCAAGGTCATGGTTGACGAGACCGGCAAGTCCAAGGGTTTCGGATTTGTTTGCTTCTCTGCCCCAGAGGAGGCCACCAAGGCTATCACCGAGATGAACCAGCGCATGGTCATGAACAAGCCTTTGTACGTCGCCTTGGCTCAACGTAAGGACGTCAGACGTTCTCAGTTGGAGCAACAGATTCATGCTCGTAACCAAATGAGAATGCAGAACGCTGCTGCCTCTGGTATGCCAGGCCAATTCATGCCTCCTATGTTCTACGGCCAACAGCCAGGCTTCTTCCAGGGTAACGGCAGAAACAACGGTCCTTTCCCAGGTCCTAACCCTCAAATGATGATGCCAAGAGGCCAGATGCCTCCTCCTCAAGGTCAGTGGCCAAGAGCTGGTCCTAACGGCCAACCTGTCCCAGTGTACGGCATGCCACCAGTTTACGGTGACTTCAACGGTCCTAACGGTCGTCAGCAAAGAGGCCAGTTCCCTAACCAACGTAAGGGTGGCCGTCCCGCCAAGGACTTGGCTGCTATCCTCGCTTCTGCTCCAGAGGACCAGCACAAGAGAATCTTGGGTGAGGAGTTGTACCCTAAGATCGTTGCCACCGGCAAGGCCCAAGAGGCAGAGGCCGCTGGTAAGATCACCGGTATGATGTTGGACTTGGACAACCAGGAGATCTTGGCCTTGTTGGAGAACGAGGAGTTGTTCAACAACCACTTCGAGGATGCTTCGACCGCCTACGAAGAGTACAAGAAGTCCGAGGAGGCTCAAGCTTAGGTTGATTGCTTGCAGTAATGATGGTAAGTGGTTCTAGTTCTCAAATCAACTATTTTTATAGTTTTTTTCTGGATGGGTAATTGGATTTGTTTTTATATACCAAAAGAAAAAAAAAATCAAAACTCCGACTTAGGCTTCGTCCTGGGTCGCTTGTGTGAGGCAATGCTGGCCGATATCTCCTTCTTTCTACCAGTCAAAGAGATATGTCCTTGCAGAACGATCTTTTGAGTGGTTTTTACTTCTTGCACTTAATATCCTGTTTCGTCCTTCAACAGACTGTCACACTTTTGTAGACTGTATTCCTTTCTGAACAAACCAACAAAAGAACCAGACTTCAAGCCAGGACAATCATTATTGGAAAGAGGGTGGGGGGAACATTCATTCCCGCTGAAGATCAACCCAGGCCAAACATCGAGTGAAGCAAATCGTCTGGAAACAAGTACGTATCTAAATGAAAGGCAAAGGAAACGCATCGAGAAGCGTGTAAATAACCAGGACTCGGTTTCGGCCCCCTGGGCCGAGAATACCAACAAAACAAAACATTGGTCATCAGCCAAAATATCACGGCGGGTGTGAGCACACGCGACAGGCGAGTTGTCCTTCAGGCGAATTATTCTTCAGGCGAGTTGTCTTTCAGAAGAGTAACACAGTAGTACTTGCCAATATACGCCCTATTTTTCTGGATGAGCGCAAAGACGCGGCCATCGTATCGAGTTCTTTCCTCAACGTCAATGCTGAATCTGTGGTTGGCGGTAAGATCTCCCGGGTTGGAGCCAGACTCCCGGGGTGCTCTCACAGTTGTCGGGAGAGTCCACTCTTCCGTCATGGATGTTCAGTGAGAAAGGAGCGATTCCTTGGCGAATTACATGAAACACCACACCCACTTTCTCGTTATTTCGCTTGTAGAACGTGACAATGCTCTTGATCTCAACAGTGTCGATGACGGTGGGGCGGTTAACGTCTCCGGGTGAATCCTTAGATTCCAGAGCGTCGCATTCAGCAGGAAGCCCTCAACAGGCGTGGGACAGAGACCATTGTGTGAGAATTGTGGGTGGAAAGGCCGTTGGAACTTCGAGGATGCCAGGAAAGACGATACGAATAAATAAATACAAAAAAACAAGACAAAAATAACAATGAAAACAAACTAATAATGCAGGTAAATCGGGCTATATGTGGCTAGGCCAGATCCCGTGAGCTTGTAAAAAACTGCCATTTGCCGCAAAGAATGCCTGCTACAATAACACACATCGTCTATACCAATAGGGCAACCTGATGGTGCAAACGTAAGACGAGACTGCGCCGTTGGGCCTGAACCTTCTCTTTTGGGCGCCCTCATGTCCCCAAAACTTCCCAGAGCATTTCTTTCCGGGGCACGTGCTCATGCAGGCAAAGCCGCCAAGAAGCCCACGCGGGGATGACGTATGGCTCTAGCAAGCCTAGTTTTCTGTCGGCACTTAGCTAACCTACTGAAGACTCGCATGACCTATTGGAAAAGAAGCACAACTGGGCATAGTCTTCCTTGGCCATAGGGGACAACCCAGGACCGTGGTTTCACCTCGATTCTACGTCTGGAGACTGTGACTTGACCCTCGTCTCACTTCTGATGTACTGATGAACTGTATGATTTCTCTTCAGAGGCAAGCCGTCTCTTCCGGCTATGTAATGAAATTGAGTTACTTCTGGAATAGAAGAAGATAACTAGAGACACACAGAACAAAGAAGAACGTAAACATGTAAAGTATAAGAATATATGGGGACCCGGCGAGCCAGAGATAACTGCATTTCGCCGTGGCGTCATCAGCCCCCCTCGGTCGTAATCCTACCCTTCAAAGATAAAACAAAGAGCCTGGAAACCATTCAGAACCCAAGGGCCCACAAAAACAGGAGATCGGAAAACTCATACATCGAAATTATTACACACTTCATAGCCAGCCGTCATGCGACTCCAAAATAGCCGACAATGGCCTCTCACTGAAGCTCGTGCTTGACTCACCGAGGCAAGTTTTGGATCTGCGAATTCTCAATATGAACAATATTTCCACACTGGACACGCTCGCCGCTTGCCAGCGTCACCACCACAGAAAGATTGCCGATATACGACTTGCTCTTCGGGTTGAGTGTCAAGAGCTTGTCGACGTAATTGTCGTTCACGTGGCTGGCTTGGGGGTGGTCATGGCGGCCCGTGAGGTCCCCGACCATGAAATCGTCACGGGTTTTGGGGTTGGGGATGCCACAGTAGGGGTTGAAGACATCGAGCGCCGTGGCACAGTCGCCGGACTCGTCCACTTGTCCCTTATGGATGCCGTACGAGTACGGCGCGCCTTCCTCGGGCAAACCGCCAAGCTCCAACTCGACATTCACGATTCGGTCGTAGAGAGAGTAGAAGTTGATATGCCCCCACACAGGGTTTCCGACATTGCTGACATTTTTTCCGTTCTGGGAAGTTTGGCCTGCTTTTACAGACTGCCCGAGATCGGCACTATAGCCAATCATCTGCGGCGAGTCGTTGTTGTCGGGTGCACGACAGGCGTATGCTAGTGTGATGAGAGAGAAGAGGGCTGTCAAAAGTGGAGGAAGCGCACACATGGTATGGTGGGGTCTGCAAAGCTTTTGAGGGGTTTTAAAAGGCTTCGCGAAAAGGCGAGAGATCCTCTCATAGAAGGGAGTGGGAGAATATATGTATAAAATATATGGCTCTAATCGGCTGGCATGGCTAGAAACGGAGGTGCATGCAGGCATGTTGTTCAAACGAGCGGATGCAACTTCATTCGGAAAAACAATCTGGCTGCAAAATCGCGGATGTTTTCCGGCATGGAGGCGCGGGGGCGCCTTACACCTGCACATACTACCCCGCTTTCTTTTGCTTCTGTTGCATTTTTTTCAAATTTCCGTGGGCATTTTTTTTTTTGGTAGATTTTTTTCGATTCCCTTCATCCTGTACTTGTCAATTTTCATTTTCGGCTCTCATTTTCCGGTTCTTACTTCTCGATTCTCATTTCTCGGCTCTCACTCATGGGCGTTCATTTCTAGGAACACATTGACCGATATACAAAAAATACTTCTTCTACAACGAGATTCATGCATCTTGTACCATTTTACTTTTAAACTCTGATTCCGCCTTTTCCGCTCAAGCGCGCAAGTGGTGCTTTGACATGGCCAGTGAGACGTATTAGAAGAAGTCGTGTTCCACAGACAACGTGAAGAACAAATGAAGAGACTGAAAAGTAGCGTCAAATGGAAACCAATTGTCAGAGCAATGTTGCACGAGCACACGCAAACAATGCTTGGGTTCCTCTGCCGTTCGCGCCGTGAAAATAGAGGAGTGTCTGATTATAATCACACTTGAATTGCTTCTAGCACTGAGTGACTTGAGCATCAGCTCTCTCCCTATTTATTTCTCTTGGTCTATTTTGATCTCAGAATAGAGAACAACGGAACCTCGAATTTTGAAACAGGACGAGCTTCCGAGCTTCAAACAGACCACATCAAGTGAGAAAAAGAGGGTAAGGTGGATCCCTATGAGATTCCATCGCCCGCAATTTCTCTCTTTCCTTGTTTAACACCACCGAGCAATTGTGGCCTTAATTTTAGTTGTGGAAATGAAGCTTCACTTTTCAAATGCTTCCCCGAAACATCATTTCTTTTGAAGGATATTTATTGGTTTCTTTTAAGCACTCCATTAGAAGGTACAACCAAGCAAGTAGCTTTCCTCACCTCTGATTTCTCTTTCGTGAGTTCCGATTATGAAGGGATCTCCAACTCTATGTCATTTAGAAGTCAGTAAACCATCTGGAATGGGTATCACACAAAGATCTCAAGAGGGCAGTTGGCTGAGAAGATGGATAGCCACATTAGACAGGAAAACATAGGGTGAAAAATGAGCATTGTAGGCTACTGTAAGGAAGATAGCATGGGGACCCGAGTTCCAGATAGAAACCATTGTAGATGATTTGATTTCATCCTGAAATTTTGAAAGACAGTTAGGGTGCAACAATGCCTCAATGACGAATAGGCGGCTAATGCAAACTACAACGAAATGTTTTCGCCGTTCCCTAGAGCTGACGCTTATATAATAGAAAATCTGTAGCAGTTTAAAGAAGTAGTGATTGAAGAAGGCCATTCTATTTTGTGTTCGTGTTCTACCAGTAATGAGCACGTTACACATCGCCTAGGACATACACTTATCTTTCCCATGCATTGTAAGTATGCACATCTCAGAAAATTAAATTCCATCTCGATAAAAGTGATTTACACTAATATTGAAAGACACGACTGGCCCAGTTTGGAAAGCTACACACTTGTCGACGAGTCTACGCAATACTAACCTTTCATCCAAGCAAGTCCTTGACATACTGGGGCATATTCATTTTCAAAACCGCCTTAGCGGTCTCGGCATCTTCACCCGTAAGACGAGACAGCACGGGGCTGATGTTTGCACACGCTATCCTCTCGCCTTTCTGCAGGAACACCACCACCGACAAGTCCCCAATGTATGCCTTATTTTTCTTGTTGAGCGACAAGTAGGGGTCATCGAACCCGTCGCCAGACATGGGAGCCACGAGCTTGCCGTGCTTTCCGGATAAATTGCCCACGATGTTGTCTGCGGGATGCTTGGCAGTAGCGTTCCCACAAAATGGGTCGAGCATCCCCTGGGCGCTGGCACAGTTGCCGCTAGAGTCGATTCTTTCTTTGTGGATAGCGTACGTAAATGACGATTCGGACCGGCGGTCTTGGGGCAAGTTCATGAAAGCATAGGTGGCCTGTACGTGCCCGTTGTCACCCACAAAGAAGTTGATGATTCCGCCGATGTCTTTGAAAATGGCACTGAAGACCGCGTTCTTGGGCGAGTCGGTGTTCTCTGGAGCTGAACACGCAAAGACAAGAGCAAGAAGGCTGAAAAACACAGGCAAAAGGCGAGTGAAAAATTCCATTTTGAGGATCATCTTTAATGGCTTAATGTCCTTCGAGGCCTATGGAAAGTTGTTGTGACTTGAAAGAAAGCTTGACAGAAGACAAGAAAATAGTGGTTGATGTTTCTCCGGGAGATATATGAGTTTTACACGCTGTCATAAATTTCTGATTTTGCGGAGAACTCGTGAAATAGCGATTCATGGAGAATCCAACAGTAACTGCAAAAAAGCCTGCACAACAATCCGAAGTTGCCGAGACACCCGGTTGCATTGTACCTTTGTCTCCCCTTCCGGTGCCGTGCCGAAGTGTTTTCTTTTCTTCCATTTACGATCTTAATTTGATGTTTATTTATCTTTCTCTAACTTGGGTAAAATGCAATCGGGAAATACTGGCTGTGCTCTTGGATAATCCATCTCTTTGGAAAATACTGGCATGACGAATGAAAGAAGTTCTGAAAACTCGTTGTGTATTCTGATGACTACATGCCATTCATCTTTATGCGAACGTGTGCCCTCGAAGCTCGGCGAATCGCCGATTTGACGTCGTCTTGGGGTTCGAGCGTATGACCGTGAACAGCCGCATCAAGTAACTTAAAAAATAGCGTGGAGTCAACCCCGCTCGACTTTTGAATGAATTACCTGGAAAGTCAATATCAATACCTGAAAAAAACAAGATGAAGCGCAGTTGAATTGTTTGGGATTCACAACCTTAATTCTCATTGTATAGAGACCACTCGCAATCACAAAACATGGAACCACAAAACATGAGATAGGTCATGGTGGACTAGTATTATCGGAAGACAGAAAAGGAAACAAGAGACAAAAGAAAGAAAACATTGAAAAGAATATAGAGAAAAACTCACCATAAAATTCGGCAAGCGTATAATTTGAATCATATAGAAGCTCCTGAATTGAGTCATGGAGAACGATGGCCTAGAAACCCAGCCGTTCCACCCAATCACCTCTTCACACTAGAAATGTCAGTGGACAACCTGTTCCGGTATAAACTCTTGAAGACTTAACCAGTTGCCAAATCCTCGAAATACTGAAGAGTCAAATGGCTAAAAGACCCTTCAGAGAAATGCCTTCATGGGTATCATCCCTTCATGGTCGTTATCCACCTCCTGCTTCAGAGAAGAACCAGCTTCAAGAATATTGGCACACGCAATTCGTTCGCCTCTTCTCAGCACCACAACCACAGACTTGTCGCCAATGAATGCCCAATTGTTCGGGTTGAGCGATAAGTAGGGGTCCACAAAGCCGCCACTTGAAGC
The DNA here is from genome assembly GCA_030565705.1 of Metschnikowia baotianmanensis. Lineage (NCBI taxonomy): Eukaryota > Fungi > Ascomycota > Pichiomycetes > Serinales > Metschnikowiaceae > Metschnikowia > Metschnikowia baotianmanensis. Next base: position 25,814 of record JAJMCI010000120.1, read on the forward strand.
ATAGACACTAAGCCTGCAGTGTTTCCCGGAAAGGTCGCCCACTGCATATTCTGCAGGCGTCTGAGGATCTGGTTTGCTACACCCAGGGTCGAAGAGCTCTCCAGCTGTGTTACAATGGTGGTAATAGTCCAACTTGCTGTCGTAAATGCCATAAGTGAAGGCCCCAATTTCCTGAGGGAGCTTCGAAAAGCTGTACCTTGCTTGGACGTATCCGTGGCTGCCGGTGAAAAATTCGATTTCCCCTCCGAGGTCTTTGAAAAGGGCGCCATACTTCGGGCGTGGGGGCGAGTCTGTGTTCTTTGGATTGACGCAGTTTGACGCCCATACAGTTGTTAAAAGGGCTAAGTAGGTAACTAAGGAATTGAGAGCGTACATTTTCGGACGAGTGTTGAGGGAAATGAGCTAGTAAACGGAAATGGCAGAATGGAAAAGGAAACAGAAAATAATGGCAATAAATGGAAATCTAAGAAAACAATACCCGGATTGAACATTTTATAAGTGGTTTTGGCATTCTTGGGGGTTACAGACGATTTCGGCGCGACGAATCATCTGAAATGAGGGGAGAATTAATAATCCAGAAATAGGGTTTAGCTTATGCACATTAGAAGAAAGAGTCACAGGTGAACTAGAGACCGTTGTCATAGCGTAATGTGTTTTCGGTACCCCTCAGTTCCAAGCTATAGTTTCCATTGTGTGTGTTTCTTTTTTTTTGTAGATGGTTCCGATTTCTTTCCAAATCTTTTAGGAGTTGTCTTCTCTTCTTTCCTCTTCTAGAACTTTAGATTCTCCGTTCAAGGCCGCATGGAATGTGTTCCACGCAAACGTCCCCAGTCTGAAAATTAATTGTTTTTGTTAGTGTTAGCAAGTCCTGTACTTGCCTCGAAATTGGGTGAAAAACCTGGCCAATCTGCTCGGTTTAAACCAGTCTAGTCTGTATTTCATGTATACACTGGGAAACCAGTTATAAAGTATTCAACAGCAATATGTAAATATCAAATATCGTGTGCA
>JAJMCI010000120.1:26921-43991 GCA_030565705.1 Metschnikowia baotianmanensis
TGTTGCTCAGAAATGTGCATAGATAAATGATATTGAGCTCCTGATTTTGAGGTGTTTGTCTCCACAACTGACGGCTCGTTTACTCTAAGTGTTAGGCTTTGATAGGGATAATCACTAAAAATGTCTCTGTTGTAACAAGTAGTAGAAATTGTAATTCCTTGCATTATACTTTCTGGCACTGACTCTCGTCCACCACCTTCGATTCAAGCCAGATGAATCGTGAATTACACATCAATGCAGGCAAATGACTGTGGTTCTTAGTTGCAGAGAAATAAACTAGCGTATCAGAGTGACAGAGAGAGAAACGCAAACAAACAACTAAATTGAATAAAACGAACTATTTCAAGAAGAATCAAACGTAAAAGAAAGCAATATAAACGTAAACCGGGAGGGACGAGAGCTCATAAAGCAGAGAAACCTGCTGCCTTGATCTAACCCAGTGCACCGAGAACCGACATACCCAACGTTTTGATTGTAAACAATGTCGTTTTGTTCGAGCACACAGAGAACGGAACACAATTTAAAAGTTCACTTCCTCCTCCGAATTGCCATCCGCCTTTTCCTCACCATCTGAACCCCCCTCTTCAGTTAAATTTTGTGGTGATCCCTGATCTTCCGTCAAAGAAGCAGCACCCTGATTAATATTTGCACAAGCAATTCTCTTACCTTCGTACAGGAATATCACCACTGACTTGTCACCAATAAACGCCTTATTGTTGCGATTGAGCGACATGTATTGGTCTTCGTAAACTGAGCTGTAGGCAACGCCCCCAAGGGGGCCATCTTTACCGGAAAGATCCCCAACTGCAAAGAGAGCTGGAGTCCGCCTGCTTGCCCCGGCAACCACACAGTAGGGGCTAAACACGTTCCTGGCACTTGAACACTGGCGGAGAAAGTTGAGTCTTCTTTCGTGAACTCCATATGTTAAAGGCCCGAGACCTTGGGGCAACTTCGTGAACACGACCCGGGTGGTCACGTGCCCGCTTTCGGATGTGGAAAAGTTGATACTGCCTCTGACTCTGAAGCCTCTAAATCTGGCGGAGTAGGTTGCCCCTGAAGGTGAATCTGGGCTTTCAGGTGCACCAGTACAGGGATCTTGTTCTGCAAACGCAATTGCGAAAAGGGCGAGAAAAGTTGTCAAGAAATGTGGGAGAAAGAACATTTCAAAAAGCAGGCAAACAGTAGGTTATCAAGAGGGGTCAACAAATGGTCTGTTATCACTTAATGTTGTGAGAGAGAGGGGCCTCATGGATAGGACCCATGTCATATTTATACGTCGTACCTGGCCTGCGCTGTTCTTTTCTTTTTCATTCGTTCCTTTTCTTTTTGACACTTTTGAAGGCAAAAGGCTTCTTACAGAAGCAAGCTCCACATTTGATAGGATACTCAGCCTGGTACCCTGACCCAAATGTGGGGCGGGTTTTCTGCACTGCGCCCCTCCACCTATACCTTCTGTATTTGATATCGACCCCATAAATTCGCTAGAGTAAATGCTTTTCTTTTTCTGTCAGGTTTTTGGTATTGGCTTCCGGTTAGTTTTCGTGTTCTATTCGTTTTTCATGCTCTATTCGTTTTTCAACGTTTCATTCGTTTGCATTGTCCCTTTGTTTGCTCCACTTCTTTCTCTATTTCTCCCTTGTTCAATTTTTGAATAAGATCAGAAAGCGGGGCATTTCCGCAGTCGAGCAAAGTGCTTTAGGGTTTATTTCAAGAATGCATAGTATGAAATTTTGTCGCTTCCGGGCGAAGTAGGCTGCTGACGAGATCTCGGCCCCCAAACCCCATGTACAACCATACTCAATGACCTTCTGGCGTGGCGCACAAATTCGAATGTGGTTGAGCTTTGAAACTTCTGGGGTGATATTACGGGGTTTTGAAGTCCATCTTTGACAAGAATGTTCGTCGGTAACAAACCAGAGCTTACTTTAACAATATACTGAATATTTAAGAGATGGAAACGATTTATTACTTGTCATATTACTGAGCAGTTAGTCAAGGAGGTTTAAGGTCATGTACTCTTACCCCATCATTGCAAAGTAGTACAAGAAACCACGGGTAGTTCTGAATAAACTGAAGATAAGCATCAGAACCTCTGGCGAAGTAGATGTCTTATCTATGCACAACTAAATGAGGCCGAGTTGTCACGTTGCCCCATACATATGCCTTTACCTCCATGAGTGTATTTCGCAAATCTTGTGCACAAAGGACACGAGTGAGACTGACCTGAATGCTTATTACTGGGCTGATCACGTGCTTAAAGAAGTCCGTTTTTGACCCCTGATAAATTCCCTCTTCTTTGGTAGAAACGACACATTTGTGCGGAATATTCCTCACCAAGTTCCTACCCAATCGAGCAAACATAGCTGGAGTAAGCAAAAAAAGAACTTTTCTTTTCAAAAAAACAAGACTAAAATAGAATGAAGTTGTAACCAAAGAACCGCATTTTCGTAACAATCTAGAAAAAGAATAAGATAGATCAATATGAATTTGTACAAGGTATTCAAACTTCAACTCTATTTCATTGAGAATGCTGAATATTATACATGATGCTAATAGAGCCAACACCGGGCCCTAATTTCACTGAAGTTGGAGATAATGGCATCTGATCCAGCCAATCGCATACTTCATACAAGCAAACTTGAAACTTATTGGGGCACGTCCATACCCTTTGTCGTTGATGCTGCTCTAGCATCTATACCCTTCAATCGCTTGTGTATGTGGTTGATATTTGCACACTCCAAGATCCTGCCATCACTATGAAATACAACGACAGACAAGTTACCGATGTACGCCTTACTTTTCTTGTTTAGTGACAAGTAGACGTCGTCATGATATCCCCGTGTAGTGAATCCGACAAGGTTGCCGTGCTTTCCCGATAGATCTCCCACGGCGTATTTTGCAGGGTTCCCTGGTGTTGGATCTCCGTGGAAAGGATTGAACATCTCCCCTGTGCTGGCACAATGACCGTGATGATGGACTCGTCTCTCGTGGATCTGGTATGCTAGCCCTCCACTATCCTGGGGTAAGTTTCCAAACTGGTACATGGTCCGCACGTGTCCGTTGCTGCTTCGAAAGAAAGTTAAAGTGCCCTGTAGTTCCCTGAAAATGGCTGAGTAGACCTTCTTTTGCGGAGAATCTGTGTTTTCAGGTGCTGGAATGGAGAACACAATAGGAGTTAGGGCGAGAAATGAAGTGAGTATGTTAGGGTAAAGAATCATCTTGAGAAAAGCCTAGCCTATTTTACCGTTTGGTAAAAGCAAGGGGTATTAGTCAGATGACTAGAAACCCTGGATGAAAGGTCAAGCTTGGGACTGCTGATTGGTACTGGTACGTCCGGAAATCCAAATACTTTTCTGAGAATAAAATCAAAACTAAAGCAAACTCACACCGGGGCTTGAAACCTTACCAAAAGACACACATCTGGAGAAATCCAAGAGCTGCAATACTCCACTACCTGTATACTGTCACGAGGTTGCGGAGAGGCCTGTTGCAATGCACCTTTTGGCCGGGACATTCTGCGCCTGGTGCTCCTCCCGACCTTCCTATCTCTGTTCTAATGACTTGGGTCTTTGTTGTGTGCTATTTCTCCACTTTGTACACCTCATCTCTGTTTGCGGGCAGAATGCCTGGTGTACTTGTGTTCGACGACATACATCCTACCATGACATTTACAATCGAGAAACGGAAGTTCTCTTAGATAATCGGTGGTGAGCTGTGTAAACCTCCCTCTAACTGTACGAGACAATCTCAATCACCTCGGAAACCATACCTACACCTTTGTCTACGCTACCGGACACACTCAACAAGAAATTTCAATAACACTACGTAAAACATAAACCAGTAGGAACAATGCAGTCTCAAGGCCGGCTCGAGACCACACCCATCAGCGCATTCCTCACTTGAGCTTGTCCTTGACAAACTGAGGGATGTCCATGTCCAACATGGGCTTGACAGCCTCCGCCTCTTCGCCCGTCAAGGGCGACACAAGCTGCTGGATGTTTGCACACGCAATCTTCTCGCCGTCGCGTGCCAGGATCACAACGGCGCGGCCGCCAATGTAAGCCTTGTTCTTTGGGTTTGTTGACATGAAATGGTCGTCGTACGCCAAGCCCGTGGAGGGCGTGGTGATGGTGCCGTGCTTGCCGGAGAGATCTCCCACCATGAATTCGGCCTGGCTCCTGGCCTTGACATCGCCGCAGTAGGGGTCAAATACCTTCTTCGTCTCGTCGCAATGCTGAGGCGAGTGTGCGGGCAACTCGTTAATCGTGTACGTGAAAGGGCCCCGGCGCGCAGGCAAGCTGCGCATCATCACCGCAAGATTGATGGTGCCGTCGCCAAGTGCGTAGAACGTCACCGCACCGCTGAAGGGGCCGCTGCCATGGAAAATGGCACTGAACACCGAGAATTTGGGCGAGTCCGTGTCGACGGGCGCAGCACAGCCGGCTGCAAAGGCGACAAGACCAAAGATGGTCAAAACTTGGGTGAGGAACAACATATTGAGGGGCAAGTAGAAGGTTCTGGTCGGGTGACTAGGAGGAACGTGTTGGGGAGGGACAACTGAGCGGGGCCGTGGACTGGAATCCAGGGCTATTTATGGTTTTCGCATGTTTTTTGAGTGTTTACGTTTCCGAGAACTATGAGGGCAGCCTGGCTTCAAGAAGAACTCTAGCTAAAGAAACAACTGCTTTGTTGACATGAACCCCGGGTGGAGGTTGGGGCGGCCTGCGCATTGCGCCTGAAGTTGCTTTGGACTTACCCCGCTCGAAAGCCGACGCGGCAGATGTCGCCCTTGTTGCCTCGGCCGTGCGTTGTTTTGATTTCTCTCCTCCTATTGTCTATCTTTCTTTTTGGTTTGTTTTTTGGTTTTTGCTTCACTTGTATTTCGTCTACTCTCTACGCACCCCGATCGGGAAGCGCTGCTTATGCCCAGGCATGTGACCTCGCTGAAGAATCAAAGAATTTCCTAACTATCGGCCCGCTTGCCATCACTGTTGGGATGGCCCGGGAAGAGAGCGTGGTAAAATTTCGACTTTTCTTGTTGGCGGTGTTTTTGGCTTCAATATGTTAGATCTGAAGCACGTTAGACTCCTCTAGCTGAAAGACTGATTCTATCTTGACCTTGTCTGACAAATATCGCGCCTACTCCTGGAACGTTTCGCAATTGGCAAGTGTTGCACGATATGGAAAATGTTGCTGGCGTTTGACAGCAGAACAAGAAATAAAAAAAAAAAAAGGCTACAGCTCAAAAAAAAAAAACGGCATCTGATGAAGTGATCGGCAATTGACTCAGTGTGAACTGGCGAGGAAGAAATCCACCGAAAAAGAAAAATGATGGAAAAGCGGTGGACCACAGGTAAACAAAAAAAAAAAAAAAAGAACGGAGCCCGAGCCAGAAAATCAAAACAAAGAATCCAAGCCGCAGGTGCGTTGAGAGGAAGGGCGCTCTAAGGATCATGTGATCTGATAGCGTAGAGGAGAATCCTGGGTATTTTGAGTCGTGAAGCTTTTGAAGTATCACCACGAAGCTCAAGGACCGGACGGTGTTGAACTTTGTTCAGGCAACGTCTGGGTCACCTAATGCTCGAAAGATCTTGAAGAAGTTTCGGCCAATAAAAGCCTACAAAATTGGAAGAGAATTGTGTAGACGTCTTTATCAGGGCTTACTAAACGCTCCTCTTACAGGGTATCACACTATCGGCGTTAAAGAATGATTACACTTCCGGTCCACCCAGCAATTTTTCACTCCAGAACTAATCGATAGCTATTAGTGAGTCTCAGGACAGGCAAGGGGAAAAAGATGTGGGTAAGGAGAAGCAGATAACACAACGAAGCACTCTGCTTTTGAGTAAAATGTGATCCAATTCGCAATCGACTTCTGAGCGCCAAGAACCGTCTATCATTTTTTTCTCGAAAACGTTTGAATCGTTTGGCATTGTATCATTCTGCTAGGCGTACAACATCCCGGGGTGTACCTATAATAATATGAACAGTTGACCTGTAGTCGTATTGAACAAAATAAAGGTGCAAAATTTGTTTGTCAGTCAGTGTCTAAAATTTTGGATGCTACAAATAGGTATCTTTCCGGCTCGCTCATTTGTCGGTTTCTTGATATGTAGGTATGGTTTCGTGATAAAGTATCCTTGGATATATGAACTAACCCCAATTTCTCTTCATTTCTCCACCACAATATTCAAAGGGAATGGATGCTTTCTTGAGACCCACGCGTGACTGAAGCATTTCGAAGATTTCTCCAAAGATGTGGGATTCCTTTGACAATGATTTCGCACGAAAAAAAACATGAGATACCACTGGAAACTCTTACGCCTGTCCGGAAAGGTCTAGATGGGAGGGGGCATGGTGCATGTCGTATTTTTGATTCCCCAATATAACCTGCACATTGATTTTTCATTTCCACCTTCCGCTTCCAGTATTCCCCCCGACCGGCGGCCCCTTCGGCGCCGCTTGTCAACGCATCTGTTCTCTCTCTAATTACTTTTTCTTGTCGCCTTGACTTGTCTTTTTCATTCCGGTACGTGATGGGAAGATTGCACCAGGAGGTATCTTTAACGTATTTGCCGAAGCGATAAGGAAGGTGGCATGGTAACTTGAATATGAAACCTAGCTAAAAAAGTTCTTGGAGAGTGAGATAAGGACGTGAGATTTGGATTGATAACCACAGCTAAATGTGTATTGCAATCTTGTGATACATGGGATACAGGGCATCAGCAACCAAGGATACGTATACTCAAGCTAAACACAATAAACAAAAACAGCAAACAGTCGGAACCGTTCAACAACTAAAAAATTTCTTTACCTCTTACTTGAGCAACACCTTGACGAACTCGGGAATGTCCATGTCCAACATAGGCTTGACGGCCTCAGCTTCTTCGCCAGTCAAGGCAGACACAATGCGCCGGATGTTGGCACACGCAAGCCTCTCACCATCGTGTGCCTCCACCACCACAGAGAGATCGCCAACGTAGGCCTTGTTCTTCGAGTTGAGCGACATGTAGTGGTCGGGGTAGGCTTTTGCGTAAGTCTTGCCGGTCATCAAGCCTTGCTTTCCGGAAAGATCGCCCACCATGTACTCTGCCTCCGTCTTGGCGTCCACATCGCCACAGTAGGGGTCAAACACCTTCTGGGCACTGAGACAGTTGCGTGGAGAAAACACTGGCTTTTGGTGAATGGTGTATGTGAAAGGCCCACGTTTGTCGGGCAAGTTGCGGAACAACACTGCAAGATTCACGAAGCCGTCTTTCAAAGAGTAGAGCGTCACCGCGCCTCCAATACCGCCTCCCGTGAAAATGGCACTGAATGCCACCAGATTGGGCGAGTCACTGTTGACTGGAGCAGCGCAGGCTGAAACAACGGCCACGACGCTAATAATGGCAGTGAGAATGTGGGTGAGGTAGATCATATTTAAAAAAAGTCAGTTCTTTCTTGTCAGGGGACGAGCAAACTTGATGGGCCAGAAAAAGGAAGGTAATGGGAGGGTGGCCAGTGCTATTTATGTTTTTCAACAAGCTCCAAAAACCTGTTTATTTTCAAACACTCTCCGACAGGAAAAGCGGTTGCAAAAACAGCTTCAGCTGGGGAAAACTTGGATCTGTTTACATCAGCCAAGCGTTGAAAGCAGACTGCACGTTGTGCCGGGAATATCTTCATGAAACACCCCGCTCCACCAACAACCCAGACCTCGAGCAGCAGTCTCTTGTTTCCTGTAAGATTTCAGCGCCTCCTCTCTCCCCAAGTCTCTTATAATCCCCCATTACCCTCCATTTCTGTTATGTTCAATACTTCTCAATAGTTGGTTCCTATCGATTTTTATACTCTCTTTTATTTCCGGGACGAGCGTGAAGTGGTGTATTTGCTCATTCATGTGATCCTAATTGTGGTAACGTTGACTTAAATTCTGAAAGGGCCCCTAAATATCGGCCCCTGTACTTGCCAGGTGGTTGTTGACGCTATGAAGAAGCACACGCGGAGTTTCAATGCTGAGTAGTAGTCCCGTGTGGCCACTTTCTACTGCATAATCTATGCATAATCTGTGCATACTCTGTGCATACTCTGTACATAGTTCGTGCATGATTGTTACAAGCGTCTGGTGACCTTCTTGATACTGTAGAGCAATCCTCGATGTAAAGCATCAATTCCCGGACCACTTTTCATTTGTCGCAAATCTTTTGAAAACCCAACTTGACTTGTCCTACGTGTATCAACAGGTGTATTTTTAATTTTTTGATAAATTCAAGTAATAAAAGTGAAAATGGCGATTGAAGAAGGAAAGAAAATAACGAGAAAGTAGAGCAATTGGAAAACAGCGAACGAGCGCACCCTGCCAAGAAAGGAAGGTACAACCTAAAAATGGAAGGGACATACAAAGCCCAAAACATTGAAAACCTAAACAAAAACATTCCACCATAGCTTAGATGGAAAGCAAGTTTTAAGCCCAATGAAAAGCATGGAACACCCAGAGTTTTCATGATGTTGCAGGGATATTTTTCTGACGCAGGATTTTGCTCTTACTTTTGGGTTTGCCTATCCAGGAGGAGCTAGGGGTTCTGTACCCTGGTATTTCAGTGTATGACGTTTTTATGTCGCTTATCGCCCCGGAGACCAGAATCTAGCCCTAACACGTGAGTTGTATCTTCAATGATCATGCACAGTTTTCAAAAGAGATTCCTCAGAAGCCTCACAATGGCCGTGCTGTCACCAGGTTGTAAGCATGAACTTGAGCAAGAAAAGAGAGGATAATCTTCAAACCTATTCATTCAGAGGTGCTTGGAGGTGTTCTTGGGAAAGTTGCAGACCTGGTAAAGCGATCTCCATGAAGAGATGAGGGTTATCTTCGTAGAAGTTTATTTCGCATGATTCATGGTTTTTGAAACAAAGTGGACGCTCTGGCATTACTTCTTGAGATCTGTAAGAACATCAAATTAGTTACCATATAGTTAGAGTGTCATAATCACTCGCCACCTGCATTTCATAGGTGGGAAAGCCCTACCTCCTGTTGGTGGTTCCCGAAGTAGCTCGACGCTAGCTCATGGGCTCAAATAAAGCTAGATGAGCAAAGGGAAGTGAGCGTGAGAGATTATAAAACACATTGAGGGGTAATAGAGCAAAAAAGGGTATAGATAATCTCAGATACAAAGCAGGAGGACTCCGGGGCACATGCGATTCTTGGCCCTTGAACAGGGGGTACCACTACAAATGAGGCCGCTAAAGATTCGAATAGAATCTGTGTATAGTTTCTTTTCCTTCTTATTGTCACGAAAATGTCGTGATTTACATCTGGAGTTAAATGCGCTAATCGGCACGATGGTGATTGGCCGGCGTGAGACGGGTTTGTCTTGGCCCTCATGCGAGTTTGGAAGGTTTCATCCATTCTGTAATTATGTTCAAAATTAGAATCCGGGCAGTGGAGCTACAGAAAAAATGAGAACGAATTGAAGCAGTTTACATATTTCAGTAGAACGTGTTGTATGCAAGAAGTAATTGGGGAACGATGCAAGAGCTTGTACGATATATCAAGCTTTGGGCAAGGGCCTAATCTTGCCAGCAACAAAATAGAAGGAGGGGGACTCACTTTACTTCCTGCTGATACTCAATGTATGTTGTAGTTTGATTACCCACCAATGGGTTAGAGGTTTTATGTATAGCTTTACAGTTTTTGGGCTTAGAAGGCAACTTTTGAGCTCCCCTTTAATCAATGAATCTATCAAGAAAAAAAAGAAAAAACCCCACCATCCGAATATATCCTTCCACACAAAGTATATCCGAATACACAATATTTGCACTTCACAACAGCCCTCCAAGTTTGCAGTCGCTATCGCAGGAGCGGAATGCATGTACACATCACGTGATATGTAGGATGGAAAACGGTTTACAAGATCAGAATCTTGCAATCCAGACTCTCGCTAGCCAACCTCCCTATTTCATTCGTCTAAAAACTGCGAATAGAAAGAATACATCATGCAGTCGAACGGGAGGCCACTTGTGGTCCAACCGTGAGAAGACAGCCGAAGAAGGTCTACATTGTTCACAACTACATGGAGCTAGAAATACACTTGGCATTCAAAACAAAAAAACAAAAACACAAAGCAGGCGCAACAGTTCGTAACTTCAGTCGAATTCCAGATTCAACCATACCCCTTACTTGAGCAAGTCCTTGACAAACTGAGGAATGTCCATGTCCAACATAGGCTTGGCAATCTCGGCTTCCGTGCCCGTCAAGGGTGAAATGAGCTGGCGGATGTTTCCACACGCAACAGGGACGCCATCTTTGCCCAGGATAACCACAGAGCGACCGCCAACGTACGCCTTGTTCTTCTCGTTGAGCGAAGCAAATTGCTCGGTGAACGCGTTGTGGAACGACGTGCCAGATACAGAGCCGCCGTGCTTGCCGGAAAGATCGCCCACCATGAACTCTGCGGGAGAGGGAGCATTAAGGTCTCCACAGTAGGGGTTGAACACGCCCTGCGTGCTGGAACAGCTGCGCGTGGTTGCAGGCTTCTCGTGAATCAGGTACGAGAAAGGCCCGAGCTCTTCCGACAAGCCCTTGAACAACACGGCAACGTGCAAGATGCCATCGTCCAAAGCGAAAAGAGCAGCAGTGCCTTGGACAGAGCCTTGGCTGATAACGGTACTATACACCACGTTGTGTGGCGAGTCCGTGACGGCCGGCGCAGCACAGCCGGCGGCAATGGAAACGACGCCGAGAGCGGCAGTCAAGAGGCGGGTGATTGGGAACATTTTGGGAAACAGTCGGGGATAGCTAGGTCGAGTGACTAGGAGACTTGATGGAGAGAAAACAGAAAGCGACAAGGAGAGAATCGAGCGGCTATTTATGTATTTTCGAGGGCGCCCCGAGAACTCCAGAACCTGAAGACTCTCTCGCTACAAAAACGCCTTCAAGGCAGAGCTCTGGTCGGAGAAAGGGGTTGTTTGTTGATTATCCTAAGCGGTGGTGTGTGGCGAGAGTGGGCAACGTGCCTGTAGTTTCTATTTAGACTACCCCGCTTGGCCAACAAGCCCGGGACTTGGTCTGTTCTTTCCTATTTAATCTACATTATTTCTTTTCGTTTCTCCTCTCTTTCATTGCCACTTACTTTCCCCTCTACGTAGTTCCTAGATTCGTGTCTATTTTCTGGTTTCCTTCTCATCGCCGTGATCGGGAGGTGGAGCGCGTGCTCCTGCACGGAGCGCATGTCAAAATCGGCGCCTGTGTGCAGTCCGCGTCCGGTTCCGCCAGGTGGCCAGATCGGTTCAGAAGATCTCGACCAGTATACTTGGACACGACTCATGCTCGACACGCATTTCAGTCAGGGGAGGTAACTATTGTGATATCTGTATTTGTTCCCACGACTGAAAATTTGACAGGTCTTTCTACCAAATCAAAGTTGTATAGTTCGAAGGGAAGAGTTCCCAAACTGGACTATTTAGGACCCAGTTTGTCTTTCTCACCCAAAGTTCGGGGGTATCACTAGAAGAGCGTATACTTCTTGATCCGATAAAGAAGGATTGGCTAGAGCAAGATGAAAAGAGAGAGTCAGGAAGCTTAAGAAAAAAAAATCGAAAAATAGCAATGAAGGGGTTCTCATGCAGAGTCTCGCACTGCAGGTATGTCTTTCGAGTGAAGAAGCGAACCAGCCTTCGACCGCCATTTCAGTTTTAACGAAAAGAAACGACCGTAATACACCGGGTGAGCTGGTTTCTCACCGAAGAAGCAAGATTAAGAAAGGTAAAGCTTTATTTATGAAAAGTGTAACGTTACAGGGGAAGGTGTTTGATACAGATTCTGTGGCCCAAAGAGGTGGCTAGCAAGATGCAAGAAATGGGCAGAAATGGGCAGAAAGATATTTTGACTCAGAGCACCATGCCGCCCCGGACACGTGGGTTTCTGTCAATTTTTATAGTAGTTCTGTCTTACGAAGTGGCGTCTAAATGGTTTCCAGTGAGCTTTCGAAACTCGTCAAATCGAACCGATATAATACTCTACTTTGGGATAAGATTAAGCAAGCTAAAGAAACCTGCCCCGAGCTTATTTATGGCATGGAGAACAAAAAGTCATTGAGATTCACATGGAAATATTACAAGACTGAATTGGGAGACAGGGTTCTCAAAAGGACCACACGCATCGATGTACAGAAGCGAATCAAACACGAATAATCAAAAAATCGTGTATGCTTAATCTCAAGTTATTGCTGTCTTCAGATCAATAGAGGTGATTAGGATCCCTCCATTGTTTATAGTGCCAGTATCTCGTGAATATGGTAGGGATATGTAAGCATTTTATTAAGATTGGCACTTTCTGAAGCTGACACGATGATCCATGTTTGCCACTGTTAAAATACCATATGAAGCAAGAGCATGAAATCATACTTTTTGCATCTATTTGGGTGGTTTTGAGTATTCCTCCACGAATTACAGCAACCTTTTGCGTTTGTATGATGCTTGGGGGACGAGTGCGGTTTCCCATGTTACCACCAGCTCTGTTGTTTTTCTATCTATCATAGCGAGACTCCCCTATGCTTATGCTCGCTTGATGAACAACTCCCATGATATTTGTTTCGGCGATCATCTCTGATCACTTTCAATTTTGAAAGAGTTTCCCTGATCTGGTCATCTCACAGTAGATACAGCTTTGTCTTCTGTTTGAACGACCGGCGAGGAGGCCTCACTCAATCCAAGAGCCAGTGGTAGATGTGAGTCAACTTGTCGTAAAGGATGCAGATTCATATACCTGCGCCGAAATATTGCCTTTGAAAGTATCATCAGTAATAAGCACACAAAAGAGTGATGAACACCTATGATTATCAAAAGAAATAAGTTGCCCATCTAATATCAAACAATGCTTTTAACCTCGCACGAACTCATAAAAATATATCATTCAATCCGATTGTAGAGTACTTTCAAAACATCGCACACCACATTGTTCACCTCGACCTACTTTCTCCCATTCTCCACCTTCTTCATCAACCTCGCCACGCGCTCAAGAACAGCATAAACCTCCGCCTCCATTTTCTTTGTTCTCTCTGCCCCAGGCAAATACTGCCATTGCGGGCCCTGTAATCTGCCTGAGACATACAGCAAGAGCGCATTTTGAACCTCAAGTTCAACAGCCATCTCAGTCGACCCCAACGCCTTGATGGAATCTTCAATACTCTCCAAGCTTCGCTTGATTTGCGTGAGTTTCGACTCCACGTACCGAATGTCGCGCCTGATAAATTTGTGAAGTTCGAAAAATATATCAATGGTATTCTGATCCGGATAATTCTCGTTGATGGCCAATTCCGCAGCTATCAAAAGTGCCTTGTCTGACTTCGATACCATTTCACGCACGAGTTCGGCAATGAGGTCCAAAATACGTTCTGTGGCACACGACTCGGGAAAGTCTTTTCTTATCAAAAGCGGTAAGATACTTTCAATGACGGAATTGACCTCGTGACGCCACTCGTGATACTTTTCAAAGTTAGATCCACGATCATCCTGGAGAGTCACCGAGTTGGCAGCGAGAAGCTGGCGTTCCATGTTGGCTAGCTCTCTGGCCTGCATGGGCAGAAGAACGGTCTGATTAATCTGACAATTTAGGGCATTTGTTCTGTGTTGATGTTTGTGAGGAATGATATTTGCACGCCGCCCTGTCGACTTCCCAGACCTCACATTCACTTCCTCTGCAATCTTGAACAAATCGGCAAACTCCAGATCAAGGTCCAACAATTGGTCATTAATTATTCTCGAAATGATCGTGCCCTTTTGCACAAAGTCCTGAAACAGTTTTTTCAACCTTTCAAACCGGATGCTCCAATGATCGACCTCTGCTCCAAACTCGTCGTCCTCCACATTGGGCCGGTCGTTTTCGTCATAGCACTTCGACATCGATCTCACAAAGTGGTCCAAGATATCGACATGTGCTTTGAGGACTGTTCTTCTTGGAAGTTTATTTCCGTAATAGTCCTCCGTTTGGGGGAGAAGCTCGAGCTGAGAGGAGCAACCCACTTCAATGAGGGCATGATGGAGATGCATCATGTCGAGTAGAACCTGCATTTCGTACACCTCGTGGAAGGAGTCGGGGGAGATGAACATGCCCTCTGACCGTGTTTCCATTTGCTCGATTTCATGATGTATTATGGAGAACCTTCGTGAAACTTCCGGGAAGACGGAGTCGAGAAGCAGCGGGGTTCGTAACACATTCTTTTTGAGGGCTTTGATACTTTGAAAAAGTCTAGTAATTCGGGAGGAAAGAGAGTTTTCAGGAGAAGGGGGGTCTGCGTACTTCTCCTCTGAATTCTCTTCTGATATACCTGACTCTTCTGATCCCTTCCTGAGGGATGTGTTGGGATCATTCAAAACTAGCCTGGAATTTGTGAACTGAGGTTGATCTGGGTCGGGATAGTAAACCGGCTCGATATATGTGGACTCAATATCTGTGGGCGCATTGTATGTGAAATCGATATCTGTGGGCTCAATCTTAAAGGGCTCCATCTTAATCAAATCTTCATACATTGGTGCTGAGGGCGCATACCTGTTCTTATCGATGGATGCATACACCGGGTGCGTGGGTACGTAATTTGAAGGTGTTTTTGGCTCTTCATACTCTTCATTATTGGGACGTTTTGGAGGTGAAACTACTTCATCTACCGGCTCATTGTAGATAAGTTCTGGCGATACGACCTTATCCAAAGGGTCATTGTAGACTAGCTCTGGCGATATAATTCTATCCATAGGGTCATTGTAGACCGGGTCTTGGGATACGACCTTATCTATAGGGTCATTGTAGACTAGTTCTGGGGATGCGACCTTATCCAAAGGGTCATTGTAAACTATTTCTGCTGATACGACCTTATCCAAGGGGTCATTGTAGATTAGTTCGGGTGTCCCCAGAGCTACAAGACTAGGATCGTAATGTTCTTTCACGATTATTGCACATACTGCGGTACACCCCAGGAGATTCGTGAGGAGATAGTTGAGCATCTTCATGAAATGGGTATAGAAAAGACTTGCTAAACTTTTACTTTCACTTTCACTTTCATGACCCGTATCAGGTATTCTTGTCCCTATTTAAGCGCTTTCCGGATATTTCAAAGCTGTAAGTCTCGGGACTGATTTCCGAATTCTACACAATGTAATTTCTGGATATGCATGGAGCACATTTGGCTGCCCTAGTTCGGTATTCTTGATGAGCAAAAATGGGTGCATGAGAACGGCATATGAATCCCGAGCTACTGGAATTGAAAGAGAATAGTAATACTACTCTAGATTGTGATTCTTCTATGGCTTTTCCCCAAGTCATTAGGCTCAAGGGGTGGTATCAACGACTAGCTTTCCGGTTCAAACCCCAATTATTCTATTTGTGAATTCGAAGAGACTCCTAGAATCGGTACTTCTTGAAACTTTTGATTTTCAGAAATACTGAGATTTAACAGCAATGGACAAGTATTCTCCTCAAGGTAGGAAACAAGCCTGGTATGGAAACTGAGGAATACGGATGCTGCATATCCTTCATGCAGCCATATTGTAATCTAGTAATTAAAAAGAAATGTATGACTGATTGTTCTGCGCCACTGCTGCGGAATGAAACCAGAAGATCTGCAATTGGGCTTGGACACTAGAACAATAGTTTGATAAATAACGCAGATTCTCGGCCATTCCCGGAAGTGGAATTGAGTACAATACATTCTGTTCCCAATGGAGAAGTAGTCCGTATCAAAAAGTATGTTTTTAACAAAAGCCGTTATAAAGGGAACAATAGGTATAACAAAGTGAATGTGTGATTGTTGTCTGAACTTACACCAAATTCGACAACACTCTTCAAAAATGTCGAAGATGATATTTCCTTGAAAGAGTATTCATTTGAGAACGCCCCAATTTCACATTCTTTATGCTTCTATCTGGTTTTTAGATGGAAGCATTGATTGAAGGGAGTTCAAAGCTGTCTTCTTAGCCCAAAACCTGTAAAGCTCCATCACTCAATAAATAGATACGTGGACAAAGTATTGAATATGGGACACAGGGCAATTAACGGAGGCATTGTTCTCCACATTCTTTTCATATTGTCACTAGGCTTGCATGAACAATATTGTTGAGGAGAATGAAAACGAAACGCATTGAATGCTTCAGGTTTTCCACGAAAGTTCTAGAATCCCGAGATAGACAGACCGGTGGCAGATTCGCCACCCACATGGCTTGAGGAAGGAAAAAAATCAAATTCCCCATCGTTGATTCTTCAAAAATTAAAATTCTTACACCTCAAAGTCATATTGGAAAGGCCTATTGCACAAGAAGACATACACATGCGCTGTCAAGATCTGTCACTCATGTCATCTAAGGCCATGCTTTAAGAGTATAGCCATTATTATAAAGGACGAAAGAATAAAACCATCAGTTCTGCTTTTTACTGATATGAAAAATCATCATTTACCTAAATTACCAGGAGTCTTCCGATCGGATAGTGAGGCGATTTATTTCACTGAATCGGCCTAAATTGTGCATAGAGCAGCCGTCTCGTGGCATTAAACTTTGATGGTTGGCATTTCAGAAAACTTCACAATAGAAAACATATAGTGACCATCATTAGCAACGCCACTAGCTTAAATTGTAAGAAAATGTATCCAAACTGGCTGTTTTGTTGAACGGTATCCACAAATTTGAGTTGTTTTCGTGGAATTTACCGAGACAGGGCGTGTACTCGATACCGGGATAGTGATTTTGATATTTACGTTTTCAAACCTGATGCACCAAACCGAAAGTACCAGGAAATAGGGAAACGTTGAACGAGCACCCCATGAATAAATTCGAGTAAAGTCAAATATCTTGTGTAGATATACACAGAAGTATATTTCACGTGTAGGACCTCGTGGAGGTGGGTGTACTGTTATGATGTAGACCCTGCGCGTAGCGGTAGGCTGTAGGGCGGGTCGTGCATGTACCAGAGTACTGCGCAACCCGGCCTAGCCGACGACTCATGAGTACGCCCTCGAGGCGACCAGTAGTCGAAGGCCAAGCCTGACCAAGAGATAGTCCTAAGCATAGCAACTAATACATATCCTACCCTCTAGTACCTCCGCATCA
>JAJMCI010000121.1:0-43709 GCA_030565705.1 Metschnikowia baotianmanensis
TCTCTCTATTGTGAACTTTACCAACTATGTCGACAGAATCCCTTTCTGTTTCCGCCGTTTCAGATGAGCAGACTTATGTGAGTCTTGCTCGAGACGTGCGTTAAGTCGATTTCGATATTCAGGTATATCATCCTCTCCTCGAGGAGGAGACTAATTATAAACCTAAGTTCTATGCAGCAGCCGCGGTGAAACTACAACAACTATTTCCCGTCCGATCAATGTTAGTTAAGCTGCATAGGGCCACACTGAGTAGTGTAGTGGGAGACCATATGCGAAATTGTGGTGCTGCAATCTTTTTGTTCCCCTTTTTTTTTAAATTGGATTCCTTTTTATGTCTTGGAATGAACATTGAGGGTGTCTTCTTATTTTGAGTGATAGATTTACTCTTTTCAAACAATCAAGAGTGGTTTGACAGAAGTTATTCGCACTGAATCTTCCGACACCAAGGTCTTCATCAATCCTTGTAGATCACAAAATATAGAATTTTCTGTAATAATATGCAATATGCGAGTAATAAATATGCCCCTAAGAAATCCTGCACTCGTAGGCCACCCGATATCCCTCCACCTTTACTCAAAGATCCTCTGTTCCTTCTTCAACTTCTCAGAAACCTCCATGAGGAACTTGGTGGAGTCGTCGTAGTTCTGGAACGCGTTTTCGAGCGGCGGGAGCTCCTTCTTCAACTCGTAGAGGTTCCGCAAGCTCTCCTGGAGCCTCGCCCGCACGGCGGCCGTTTTCTCATCCGGAATCCCGCCATTTCCACTCTTTTCGAGGTTTTCAAGGTTCTCCGCCTCTAAGAGAAGTTTCTTGAGCTCCGCGCCGTCTCGCGCCTCACCCTCATCGCCCTCATCGCCTTCTCCAATATCTACACCTAAATCCTCGGAATCGGTCGTCGCTTTCACGAATTCCGTCACCTGCTGGTCTATAGACAGTACAAGTGTATCATATGCGGCCCGTGCGTCCTGCGGCAACTGCCGCCTTAGTTGTGTGAGGTGGGTGGTTTCCTTTTCGACCTCCTGGATCAAGCTTCGGAGCTGCGCGTCTAGTTCTACGTCAAAGGGCACCACCTCCTCTTTTTCTTCTATAGATAGTAGATCATGAATATGCACATCGTGTTCGCCCAAATCCTCGCCATCCACGACCAACGCGTGTTTCGCCATCTCGAACGTCTTCTCGAGGTTCGCGCTCATGAGGTTTTGTGCCCGCACCACGAAGTTGTCGTGGGGCGTGGTTTCGGGAATGTGTTTTTTGAACTTTTCTTGTGACGCGTAGTAGATTTGTTTGTACACGTGTGCGAGCTCGGCTTTGGAGAGCCGGATTTTTGTGTAGTGGTCAGCGCTCATGAAAGACGGTTCAGGTTAATGCAGAAGAGGGAGAGAAGTGAAAAAATGACGAGTTCAAGGATAGATGGTGGGGTGGTTTATGTTGGTGATGATGTTTGGGTATACAGGTTGATGCGGTGTACGGGTGTGCAACATGGTAGACATATATTATTCATAAGGTCCATTTGAATGATGAAGAATGGCGGGTTTTCCTTGTTTTTCTTCGCTGGATTTTCAGGTGAGTGCTTGAAACGGGTCTTTTTTACTTGGATTATTTAAAAATATGTTAAGACTCGCATCTGATTTTTGGCACTTTTATTGAGGTTAACTTTGTCTCCATTGCTGCCAAGTCTCAGTAATATTAAGAGTGCACTTAGCCAAGTTCTAATTTTTTTTAATAGATAAAAAAAAACAAAAAACTATACATAAAGAGGAAAGAAACAATCCACGATCTTTTGACCACTCTAGAACCTCAGCATGCCTTTCATTCTTCGAACACATATCCAAGATCATTCTAATACTCCAAAATTGTTATTGAAATCAAAAAAACTCAACACGAAAATGAGGTGAGGTCGCATCGTGGAAGGTGATTTATTAGATGTGGCCTCGAGTTGAATTAGAAGGTTTATGTTTATGTATAGCTGTACATAGAAAGAACAGTTTTTGGGCTAAGAACGTATCTTTTCAACTCCCCTTAATTTGATAAATGTCAAAGATACATATAGGATAGTTTTGAATTTGATTCTAGTCACGACCATATTGATGAAATAACCACGAAATGCGATCGAGGGTTTATGAAGAGGTATGCAAAAGAGGTCAAAAAAGGCACACTTTCTGGGCCAAAAAAGTACATTTTGAGTCCCCATTGAATCAATATATCCATCACAAAATATACACATATATCAAAAATATATATTGACTCAGTAACCATACGTTCTTCTCATCACCCAAAAACAAAACTATCCTCCCTCTAAACCACCCACCAGTCTGGTTCGCACACGACAATGCCGCGCACCGGCCTCTATCAAAACCGTATCTCAACTCTCCAAAGCCTCCCAAACCTCGAATTTCACGCCACAAAAAAACACAAAAAATCTACAAAAAAACACACACAATGAGCACGAGTACCGAGCTCAACCCCCACTTTGCACCCTTCTTGGGCCTCGCCGGGTGCGCGGCGCTGATGGTTTTTTCGTGCGTGGGCGCCGCCGTGGGCCTGGCCAAATCCGGCATTGGAATCGCCGGAATCGGCACGTTTAAGCCGGAACTCATCATGAAATCGTTGATTCCCGTGGTGTTGTCGGGAATTCTTTCCGTGTACGGGTTGGTCGTGTCGGTGTTGATTGCCGGCGGGTTGAACCCCTCGGAGGAGTACTCGTTATTCAAGGGCATCATGCATTTGGCATGTGGTCTTTCGGTTGGCTTTGCGTGCATGGCGTCTGGGTACGCCATCGGCATTGTGGGCGACGAGGGCGTGCGCCAGTACATGCACCAGCCGCGGTTGTTTGTGGGCATCGTGTTGATTTTGATTTTCGCCGAGGTCTTGGGCTTGTACGGCTTGATCATCGCGTTGATCTTGAACACCAAGGGCACGTGAGGCGTGCCGCGTGCGCCGTTGGGGCGACTATACTTCTACATATCCCACATACTAGATACATTTTCACGGAGTTTTCGAGGGGAGGGGTGATGGTTGCTGGTCTCGGGTTTCGTCTCGGGTTTCGTCTCGGGTCAGATCTGTTCTGTTCCGGTATCGCTCCTCCGTCATCTATGTAGACCGATCTGTCTCTTCCATTTTCATTTTCATGTTCATGCTCATGTTTCTTCTCCATGCACGCATTCTTCTGCCTTCTCTTCCTCTCCCTCTTCCTTCATTCATCCTTCCTTCAATCTTCTTTCATCTTTCATCTTTCTTTTGTATTAGTCTTAGTATAGTACATGGTGTCGTCGCCACTTAGTCCGTCTGCATCTTGTCGTCGTCGGCCTTGGAGCCGAGGGTCATCTTGCCGTTGTCGTCAATGAACCGAGACGAGAACTCGGACACAAACTGCACACTGCGGCTGGAGTCCAAGAAAAGCGTGTACGCTCTCTTGACGTCGGCCAAGTCGACGCTCTGGGCGCGCCTTTTGGCAGCAAGCTGCAGCGACACGGCAATCAAGTTCGACGCGTACCGCAACGACGTCTCCTCGCCGATCTTCGTCAACAACGCCAACGCGTCGCCGGTCAAGTCGACCTCCTCCTCGGTGGCGCGGATCGACAAGATCGTGCGGAGCTCGTCGGCCGAGTAGTTCGCTGTGTGGATGATGATCAGGCGGTCCAACAAGTCCATAGGCACGCCGTGGGGTGACTTGTAGTTGGTGCCTCTGGCGGGCGCCACGCCCCTGTTGGTGGCCATCACGACGATGGGCGCAAAGTCGTCCTCCAACGCGCGGTTGATGAAGGAGAAACACTCGATGTCCAACATGTGCACCTCGTCGATGAAGAGCACGCCAGGCACGATCTCGGCCTTCCCCTCCTCCTTCCACTCGGCGACCTTGGTGTTGATCTGGTCGCGCACCTCGGAGCGGATCTCGCCCGTGTCTCCCGAGAACAACGCCAAGAAACCCTGCAGCCGCGAGTTGATCACGTCGATCTCGTGCAAGGACACGGTGTGCACGACCTCCTTGCGCTTCTGCAACTCGCCCTCGGGGCACTGCACGAACTTTGTCTCTGGCCCCATGGCGTCGTAGTCGCGCGCGCGCGCAAACGACTTGCCCAACTTGCTGATCTTGCCCGACGCCTTGTCGATGGAGACCACGTCGCCCGCCAACACCTTTTCCTTGGTCAAGCCCTCGATCATCTTGTTGCCCAACTCGTAGATCGTCTCCATGTCAGTGGTCTTGATGGTCAACTTCCCTTGCTTGTGGCCGCCCGTGAGCGACCGGTCGATCTGAATCTCCACCACCTCGCCCTCGATGATCTCGGTCTCCTCCTTGATCTTGATGCCGATCGACTTGCGGAACGCCTGCGTCAAGGACTCCGTCTTCGACAACTCCAACGAGAAGATCTCCGAGCCCGTGATCGCCGTGAAGGGCACGTCGTCGCCCAAATTTTGCGAGAGGCCCATGGCGATCGCGGTTTTTCCCGTCGACGGCGGCCCCGCAATGAGCACGGCCCTGCCGGCAATCTGGCCCACCTGGACCATCTTTAAAATAAGCCCAGCGGCTCGGCGCGCTTTAAGTTGGCCCACCATACCCTGAGCCGACTCTTTCGGGACCAAATTATCGTCCAAGCCGAGACCCAGGATGTGTGAGTGCGATGCGATTAGCGAAAGTCCATTTAAATCGCGTGTTTGTGTGGATGTGGTGGCGATAGTAGAGGTCTGGCGGTTAGTAAGGGATCAGGAGAGAAGAGGGCGTAATTTGGTCAAAAAACGGTTTTTTTCGAGTTTGAAGGGGCGTTTTGGGGTTAAACGGGGTCACAGAATCGATTGGAGCAGTTTTCAGAGAGTTTTGATGAGAAGTGGGGGACATACCATGGTCTATGGGTGGTCTATACTGGTAGTACATGGAGAAAACGAGAGGTTGTAAATGGAGCGCGCGCGCTGAGGTGGGCGCGACATTGTAGTGATCCCGCGACATTTATGCAGCAGCGCGACATTTGAATGCAGCAGTTGGGTGGGTGCAATAAAGAACTTGGAAAGCAAGAAAACTAGGGGGTTTCAGGAAAAATTTGAACGATGAAAGATGGGGATGTATTTAGAAGATGGTTGTCTTTTAATTATGTTCAGAAAAAGGAGAAATGTTGCAGAATGTTTCCTTTGAAGTGGGAGCGCTAGGAAGTGTGTGTATGATCTTTTGATTTAAGGCTATAACTACAGCTTCTTGCAGCCATTCTTTCTTGAGCTGGTTAAGGAAGACCAAGAAGATGTATCTGTCTTCAATTTGTTTCAGGGTTTAAGAGTTAGAGTTGCATGAAAGAAATCTGGAACTCAACTGAAATCCAGAACATTCATGGGATCAGAAATCAGCTTGATTATGAAACTACAGGGTTTATTGGATTACACCAACTAACGGCAGACTGGCTATGTAGTCATGCCCTCGATTTGAGTTATGAAGCAAACTTTCAATATAGTGCACACAAATTTTAAGATGAAAAAGAAGCTCATAGGTTTCACGAGGTCTCTTGTGTATGCTATTATTTCAAGAATTGACAGGTGTGACTAAATAGGACACGTAAGTGAAAAGTCAAACCACGTTGAATACGCTGATGAACAGCGATTGAAATTGCGTTAGAGTTTTTAAAGTCTTTTCTTTTCAACTCCATAGCATTACTTCGTTTTATGCAAAAGCAAGTAGTAGCGAATAAGGAGTAAGGAGTAAGGAGTAAGAAGTAAGAAGTAAGAAGTAAGAAGTAAGAAGTAAGAAGTAAGAAGTATTACATCGTATTCCATGACTACAACTTTCTTCCTTTTCCTTTCTTTTTCTTCTTGTTGAGGGTCTTTTCCCTTTTCCCATCCTCTTCGAGGTTTCAACAGATCCAGCTAATCCAGGGAGAGTCATTCTGGACAAGTACCGGACTAGTAATAGATACAATATTCTACAGCAGCAAAAGTGCCTGTGTAAGATGACAGGTCAGGACTATGAGTATATCTGCTTGAATTTTGTGAAGTTACCCAAATATAAATATATATGTATGGTCCTCTGTATCGAGTCCTTATGAAAATTTCTCTCTACCATCTACATACTAAGTGTCTATATTCTCATGTGATATAAGCTCTATAATCGAACCATCCCTTCATAAATCATAACTACCATATCCATCATTCGTTGAATGATTAAGTTGATCATCGACATCATTATATAAAGAAGTGTCTTATTATCCTATGAGGCGAGATTTTTCCCTGCACCGATGAATAAATAGTAGAAATAGATATTTAACTTAATTGGAATTGCGATTCACATACAAGACACCGAATTGTACATCACCACCATGAAACGTGATCTCGCTTCCACAAAATCCACAATGGTATCGTGACATAAAGAGGAACTCCACGTATAATGTGAAATCTTGGGACAATTGAATTTAGTCTATCAAAACAAAAACAAAAATGAAGGAAAAATTGAGCTTTTCTTCGAATGTATGACGTACGCTAGAAGCTTTATTCTTTTATAGCGCACTGTGTTAACGAAGACTTGCCTGGTTTCTTGTTTCTTGTTTTCCTATCTTTTCATGATGTCCACATCCAAGCACATCCTATCTCATGTTCTATCTCGTGATTCTGAAAACTTTGAAGTATTTGCCAATTTTGGAATCACTCAACTGTGGAATCTAATACTCTACGCAGTAGAATAATGAAACACAACATGCCATAGAAAGAAAGAAAGAAAAAAGAAAGAAAGAAAGAAAGAACGAGCCACGAAACAAATTTCCCCCGCACGCTCTTATCACATCTACAACTCACATTATCCGGTTCAACCCCGAACCTAGCCTCTATTCATCTCTCTGTTTCGGCCAAGGCCTCTATTAAAAGGCCTCTATAACACGCCTAGTCTATAACAAGCTCAGTCCATAACAAGCCTAGCCCATAAAAAGCCTAGAGCTTGGGGCCCAGAAGAAGCTTCTCCTCGTACATGCTCTTGATCTGCTCGGCAAAGAACTTGGCGGCAATGGGCCGCTTGAGCTTGACGGTGGGCGTGATGAGGTCTCGTTCAAGCGTCAAGGGCTCGAACTCAATGTGCACGTTTTTCAACTTCTCGAACCCCGCCAACCCGGCGACCTTGCTGTTCAAGAGCTCGAGGAGCAAGCGCCGGTTTTCCGGCTTGTTGATCTCCTGCATGAGCACCTCGTCCAGTGCCCTTGTACCATCATGAAATCCACACTTTTGCCTCAAAAACGATACGAGTTTCTCCTTGTCCACGCCCACCACGCCCACCAAGAAACTCTCGGTGGAGTTTCCATGGACGAAACATTGCGTAAGAATCAGGTTCGCAGAAAGGTACGCGTTTTCGATCTTCTCGGGGGTCACGTACTCGCCCTGGGCCAACTTGAAGAAGTTTTTGACGCGGTCGACAATGTAGAGCCTGCCTGTTTTACGACAAATGCGTGCGACGTCACCGGTCGAAAACCACTCGCCGTCAAAACTCTTGGCAGTTTCCTCCGGGTTGTTTAAGTAGTGGCTAAATACTTGGGGGCCCCGGAGCTGCAACTCGCCCATGTGGCCCCGGGGATCGTCCAAAGTGTATCCCATTTCGGGTAACGCACGCACCCTGATTTCACACGCCACGCCAGGCGGGCCGCAGCTGTCGGCGTCTTTCTCAAAAGGGTCGCCGAACGACATCCCCGCAAACAGCTCCGTCAAGCCGTAGCCCTGCGCAAAGCCGACGTTGAGCGCGGCCTTCATGAACTTGATCGTCAGCGGCAGGATCGGCGCCGACCCCGTGATCACGTGCTGCATGTTCTCGAAACCCAACATTTTCCGGACCTTTTTCACGAAGAGCGCGTCGTACACAGCGTGGGTGCCGGGCACGCCGTCCGTAGTCTGGCGGCCGAGCTTGGTGTTTACGACGTGGGAGAAAATCGCCTTTTTAAGCGCCAGGTCCAGGTATATTGTAGCGTTTTTGAGCGCGGCCTCGAGCTTCGTATATACTCTCGGCACGTTGGCCATGTGTTTCGGCTTTAGGATGCGGATGTCGTCGAGCAACGTGAGCGGCGTGCCGTCCAAACGAGGAAAGCCGCACATCCCGCCCGTCGTGAGCGTGTACGCCAAGCCCTGGCGCTCGAAGATGTGGGCGAGGGGCAAAAACACAATCTCCACGTCGTCTTTGATGCGCGCGATGTTGCACATCGCAAACGTCACGCCCGCCGCCGTCGTCTCCTGCGTCAACACCACCCCTTTCGGGTTGGCGCCCGTGGTGCCGGACGTGAACGAGATCGTGTACACGGACTGTGGCGTCGGGGGCATTTCCGCATGGGGAAAGATCCGCCCGACGCCACACACCTGTGCAAAGTCGTAGAGCTCGACGCCGCAGCCGTCGGCCTGTTTCACCAACGCCCGCGCCTCGGCGTCCAGGCGCCCGGCCAACGGGTCCATGCACACCACACAAATGAGCGCGGCGAGCTTGTCGGGGTGGTTTTTCTTCAACTGCAAGATCGTGTGCACGTGCGCAAGCGACGCCACCACCACGGGCGACTCCACAAGGTGCAAGATGTACTCGGACGCGGTGGGGCCCAACGTGTCGTACAACACGGTGTTGGTGATGGAGTACGCGCCGCACGCCAAGTCCGCGACCGCCCACTCGGCGCGGTTGCCCGAGAAGAGCGTCAACACGAACGAGAGGGTGTCCTTGTCGTACGATTTGTAGTCCTGCGCGTGGCGGTCGATCTTCACGTGGCTCGCGATGTCGGGCCGCTTGTACCGGTTGTGCTGGAGCAAGTGGAGCACGCCCGCGCCAAAGTGCCGCTTCTTGGCGTCGACTTCGTTGAATGTTTCGGCAATGTACTCCGGCCCCGACTCGCCGGTCTTGTAGTCGTAGGGCCGCGATGCAAGAGCGGGGCGTGGGCCGAAACACCGCACGGCGTTCTTCCACATCGCGTGGTAGGTGTCGAGCTCGGGGAGCAAGCGGCTCTTGGCGGCGGGCACGGCGTCGGACCGGAACGCGGCCGAGTAGCCCGGCACCGCCGACCCGGGAATCGCCGACGCGCGCCCGACGTTTTCGAGCGGGAGGTGTTTTTCAATGAGGTCCACAAAAGAGACGCCGGAAACGGTAGGTGACACAAACACGGCCTCCGACGCCGCGGGCGCTAACAACGAGGACGGCATGTGTGGTAAAGAGGGGAAAGCTAGAGGGAACTAGAGGGAACAGCTAGAGGGAAGGAAAGCTGGTCGGATCGGGTCGGATCGGGTCGGGTCGGGCGAGAAAATCTCGGGGGAAGAATCACGATCCAGAGTCTAAATTTTCTAGGGTGTGGGTTCTTCTAGAATAAACTTTCTAGGGTGTGGGGTTTTCCAGGCTTCGGGGTCTCTAGAATTTTTGTTTGTTCTAGGGCTTGACTTTCCAGTGCTTGACTTTCTAATGTTTGGAATGTAGTGTTCCTGATTTTCAAATGCTCGGAATATAGTACTCTGAAAAATTCGGGGTGCACCTCTCTTTATATGCGCCGGGGCCGATGGTGCCGATGCCGCTGTGTGGGGTACAGAGCCTCGGATCCGCACTGGGTAATGTGGGGCGGGCGCAAAAAAAAAAAAAAAAGAGAGAGGTGACAGCCGAGAGTTTAAGATAAAAAGGGTCAGTCTTTGTTGCTAAGAATAAAAGTAATTTTTTATATTTGATTATAGGGCTGCTTCATGGGGGCAAGGAGGCTAATCAAAATATATATTATATATATTTAGGGGTTATGGGGGCGGTGTGGGGTGTCCCACAGTGTAAGTGACAGAGGTCACGTGACATCGCGCCTCGGCCCGATAGTGAAAAGTTTCTGTCAAATAAGTTGTGGTTTGAAAGAAGAAGAGATAATAAAAGAGACTAGAGAAAAGTTATATCATGCCCTAAGTGTGCTGAATGGATAGTTATAGCGAGCATTTCTGTGTTGGCTGGATAATAGCAATCTTTAGTGTGTAAAATCGGCCGATTGGGTAAAGAGCCTCGGCCAAGGCTGTATCCTGCATACAAGACACGGACCCGACTGCCCGATTTGCCGACGTTTTGAGTAGATGCCCCTCCGATGCTTGGGCCCTATGTTGCACCTGAGAAATTTTCCTTCTAATCTCCTTTATAGCGATGATCTTCTAAAATAAACACCGGGCTGCAAATGTTTGGAACTTGAACTTATGGAAACAAACACAGTGTATGTCAGAGCGATGTTGTATACCGTACACATTCTCAGCCTTCCTACTCCCACCAACACATAATCTACCCTCTTCCTTTCTTTTTTTTTTTTTTTTTATAGATCCATTGATTAAAGGCGAGCTCTATATCAGGAAAATGGTATCATTCTGATTCCGCTTATATTTGCACTTGCAGATTGCATACCATTAGTCTCTTTTGATTGGTTGCTACTTCCATGCGATCTAGATTGCTGTGCACCCTATTTAGACTAAATATTGCCCAATTGAGCCAATAAGCCTCCTATATATACTTGGCTCATTCCCTTTAGTTTTGGGGAGAAATACAGTTTTGTTTAGTTACTCAACTTTACCAATACATTGAGAAAAAATGGAAGACGAATAGCATTGACGTTACACTTTAAAAATACCTTCTTAGCCCAAAACATGTACAGCTATACAGAAGGTGTCTAATCCAATTCGAAGTCACGTCTAACAAATAAACTACAATTATTCTGACCTGACCTCACTTTTGGGGTTAAAAGATGACCATCATTGCCAAGTTTTCTGAAATACCGAGCGTAAATCGCATCTTCTAAGGGAGCATTTTGCAGCCACTGTCTGTTACCGTTTGTCTTCCTTTGTATACCCAAAGCACATTCTATAATATAGCCAAGAGTCAGGAATAGGGGAGGAAAGTCATAATAAGGGAGTGAGGAGTAGGAAGTATCACCTCGTATCACAATGCAAATTGAGGAGTAAGAAATGAATAGTGGGGCAGAGAGAGGCAATGAGGGAGGCGATCAAGGAGTAAGTGGGAGGAGAAAAGAGTGCAGGAGTTGGCAAAGCAGGAGTTGTTTTCAGTAGATGTCTCACTTTACTCTGAAGTCTTTTTCTTTTCAAAGTAAGAAAATAGTTCGTCTGTCTGCAACTGATTGATCACATTGCCCCCCATAAAACTTTCAAGATGACAAGAACTAGCTTCGGCTCACCATTTCCACAAAATGATTTGAAAGTTTAAACATTCATGTTCTCAATCGATCTAAAAAGAGTCATGGTCTGGGTAGAACATCGATGTTTCCTCGTGGTTTGTATGGGAGAAAAGTGTAGTGTATTTGTTTTATACCCAGGGTCGAGTTTTGAGTTTTGAGTTTTGAGTTCCGAGTCATTTGAGCACAGTCAAATCTCTATAAAAGAAGTTTACTCTGCAGTAGATTGTGGCATCTACATGTAAATCTTGTTTCTTAATATGTGCGAGTTGTCGCCTTTTAACATTCCTCTGACCTTATACAATATACTAAGGCTAGATGTAGATAGCCTGTACTTCGGAATGGCAGTCTTTTCTAGTATGTTTTTAATTCTTTCTTTGAAATCGAGAGCTGCTGAAACTTTCACGTGAGTGGATAAATAACACAAAGTGACATCTAGTATCACCCTAAGGCCTAACCTCAACACTAGCTCAAAGTAGTAATGGAGGCTTTATTGTACCTAATACACCTTATCTATCGAGAAAAGAGAGATCATGGAACCTGCCGTGATATCCAAGCTTCTTTTTTTTTATACTCCTCATAAGTTCTGTTCAGGTTTAGAAAGATAGATATTCTCCTCTGTGGAGAGGCAATATTCCCTAGAGGTATATGCATCTTACATAGACATATCAGGCAATACCGTGGACATGATTTGTTATATAAGATTTTTAAAGCACTCACTGCAAACCTTCTAAGCTTCCCACGTTTTGTGCTGAACTGGAATGACAATACTAAATGGACCGACTCTTGCAGTTTTGACTCTCATGGCAGGTATCTTTAATTTTTTTTAAAAAAAAGGGTTTGCTTCGATACTGATAAATCACTCAAACAGATTCTGGGATTCAGAGATAACTGCTAGCTATGTTTTTTTTTCAAAAAGGATATTTTTATATCGGACTCAGCTAATATCCATCCATATTCTATAATTTATTTCAGAGAGAAGCCATGTTCAGAGAGAAGCCATGTTCAGATTTCTTGGGCACATTAATTACACAGCGATGGAACCAACAGTAATCTTAATAACTATTCCACCTTCAAAACTAGTCTCTCCATTCCCCTCTCCCCCGTTTACGCCTTTTTCTAATTATTCATATAATGATATACAAAACTCAAACTATAGACCCAAGAATTTAATCTCAACTCTTCATCTAATTCATCCTGTTCATTCCTCAAAACCTCTCATAAAACCTCACACGAACAAGTTCTTGAATCTCTCAGGCACGTCCAACTTGGCCAACCTGAGCTCATAGAGGCAGATTTTCGAGGACCGTTTCCTTCCAAGAATGCTCTCCAAATCCTTAGAAGTAGAAATCTTTTCGGCCGTGTGCTTTTCCCCCTTTTCGTCGCCAAAAACCTTGAATATCTCCGTCCATTTCCAAGTATCCTGGATATCATTATACGAGCGGGTGGGCCCCTTGATGATTCTCTCGACGGTATACCCCTCGTTATTGAGAAGAAAGATCTCGGGGGCCACGATCTCGTATCTCAAGTACGAAGACCATTCTTGGATAGTCATCTGTGCAGACCCGTCTCCCTGGATCAAAATGACTCTTCTTCCTGTATCCAAGTCTCTCTGTGCCCTGGAAATCCCCAATGTGGCAGGAAGAGCGTATCCAATGGACCCGTAGAAGTTCTGGGAGATGCACGTGACCCCTTTAGGGAATCTGAGGTCCAGGATCCCAAACTGGAAACTGCATGTCTCCACCACCAAAATGTCGTTCGACCTTAAGTAGGCGTTGAAGAAATCGGTCATTTTGTTCTGCGTGATCACGTTTTCAGGCACCGTATCGGAAAGCGAAAACTGTCTGAGGTCGGGCCTAGTACTGACATTATTAGTTTTGCCATCGTTATGGGAGAATCTAGTGGGCTTGAAATCGTTTGAAAGTTGCTCGAGCAAGTCCACAATGGAAAACCATCTTTGTCCAGAATCCGCGTCTTTAACCATGATATACTCTCCATCGATCAAAATGTAGTCGGGATGCACTTCCACGTACTCTGCAATATTGCTATAGTTCAGCGAGTACGACCCCGAGTTGATCTCGTTGTTGGCGTACCCGAGAGTTAACAAAAAGTCCGATTCTTTTTCCAAAGACTCAATTACTTCAGAACCCGACGATAACTTTCCTGCGTATACTCCGACAAAATTGGGCAAGTCCTCGTCGATGTTTCTGCCTAGGGGTGTAGTGAACAACTTGACAAATGTAGAGGGCATGGCCTTGACGAAATCGTTCAAGCTTTTTCTACCCCCGAACCGGTCTGCTAACGCATCGCCAAGAATGGCTGGTTTTTCAGCTGCATAGAGCTTGTTCAAGATTCTGTGCGAGATTTCTGCCAACATTGTCTCATTTCTCAACTCACTCAATTCTAAGGGCTGCTTCAACCTCGATCTCGGCACCATCACGTCGGAAATGTCGCTGGGAATAAAGAGGTACCCCGGTCTTCTCTCGTGCAAAATAGTGGCCAAAACCCTATCAATTTTCTCGAAGTTCAGCAGCACATCGTGGTCCAACGATTCCTGAATAACTGAAAAACCCGTCACCACAGACTTATAGACATCGTGGTCCGGAGGCGCCAAGGGGTTTTTGTTCTGAACTAGATGATGATAATTTCTCACGTTCTGCGCATCGGCCCCGACGGCCTGCTCCATTTGTCGGGAGGACGTGGTGCCGACGATATGTAAGACCGGAGCGTACTCGGCAAACGCCCCGGCGATTCCGTTCAACGCGGAAAGCTCGCCGACGCCGAAAGTCGTGATCAAAACACTCAATCCCTCAATGGCCTTGGCGTACCCGTCGGCCGCATAAGCCGCATTGAGCTCGTTGCAAATGCCAATAAATTCTAACTTCTCAGCCACCGCGTCTGCATAGAGATGCTCCAATAACGCCAAGTTGAAGTCGCCGGGAATGCCGAAAACAGACCGCATTTTCGGGTTCGCCTGACAGATCCGGAGAAACAAGTATTCGCCTAAAGGGATGTGTTCATTAGCTGTGGAGATTTGGGGAACAGGCTCTTCAGAGGCCACTCTGGTGATGATTGGGGCCATTATAGTGGGGAAGAAACGGTGCGGCAATGTACAGTATTAGATGGACGGACTAGCTACGATCGCAATAGTGGAGATCGCAATGATAGCAAGATGGGCCTGATAAGAATAGTAAAATAAATGATTTGCTAAAAGGGGGATCGCCATGTTTAAATAGCCTCTGGGGTGGAAACTGGTGGCATGCAAAGTTGGGTCATCTCGGCTACTGACCGTTATCGGCTAGCGGATATGCACGGGCGGCCGCGGCAACGTGCGTTTGATAGCGGGTATTGGCGGGCGCGGCCCGGGTATCAGCGGAAAAGGCTCGGCTATTCGCGGGTAACAGCGGGTGTGCGCGGCGGGCGTTACCTGTCAATCGCAACCACCGTGCATTTGCAGCCACGCGGCGCGGCCCCGAACCTTAAAATAGGTGCATTGTATACCTAAATATACTATATACACGCAAGCAAGGAAAGTGCTTTTTCGTTGTGCGAGCCACATCTTCGTATTTGCCGTGATGAATGATTATAGAAGCGGGGATCCGGGCTTGGAGTGTGGTGTCGAAATGCCATGAATGTGTATAATGAAGGAGTCATTCATTAAATTGTGGGTGTCCATTTGGGTGGATGACTCCTAAAACTATCGCAGTTGAGAGTCATGAAGGAATTTATTCACACAATCACTTAGAGGGGATCTAGAGGCCCGATCATGACCTGTTGTTTTTCAAATGCCTCTGGATCAATAATTATAGATGCACATGAGAACCGAACATTCGCTTCAAATAGCCCCTTTTTATAGAATGAATAATCACCAAATACTACGTTTTTCTTCTTTTTATTATATTCGAGCCCGCTCTCATTCGCTCGACATAGACATTCAGGGTAACTATATGCAAGCTGAACTCAAGCCTGTTATAATCCAGCCAAGAAGGAGCCACCATTCTTTTGTTTGATAAATACAGTAATGATATACAAATAGAACTATGGCCATGGGGAATCTACACAGCAGAAAAGAATAAAAACAAAATGAGAACTTAATAACAATAGATTGGAAACACAATGGGCCCTTGTATAGAAACCCAGGAAAAGAGTTCACTGATAATCTTAATCACCGTGTGGTCTAAGATAACAGAAACTCGACCCTCAAGAATATTAAATCCCACAATGTAATTGAAGGCACCTTTTTTAGAAGTACCAATTAAGGCCAAACAGACTTCCTGATTTCCCACTAAACTCAGGCCGCTTCGCCCACAAACGCATGGAAATTTTCACCCACACCTTCCCAAGAGAAACTTGCCGTTGAGCCGAGCTCCAATTTTGCCACCGATCCCCTCATCAGACCCGGGAGAAAAGGGGATTACCCGTTTTGGCATATACTATCCTGCATATAGGTTCTCGCCCGGCTAGAACTGCCCGATTAGCAAGTTCTTGCAGCCGTCGCAAATTTTGTCGAACGGCGAAAAGTTGTAATGGTCACGTGTTTTTTCCTGGACAATACGGAAACCACGTCCTGGTGGGCACTGAGAGGAGTGGTTTTGGATCTTCACCGGGGCCCGAACACGTGACCACAAGACGCCGATGATCGACTAGGTTCACTTTGGAGAAGTTTCTTATTTGAGGAAACGTGGTTTCGAAGCACTTGTAAAAAGATTCAGATCGTTATTTCCAGTATTCTCGGTTCTCTGTAACAGAGGGAGCGGTACTGGTCACTTGCGTCCTAAATTGCATTGTTACTGAAAACTTGGCGAAAGACAGATTTCTGAATAGGGGAAAGGGTAATTTTCTTTCAAGTCTTATGCATTTGAAACAAGAGATTGCCCTCTCGTAGTCTGGAAGTTGGCAAGTCGGGTTTGCTGGCAGATGCACAGGAGATACCCCACAATAAAAAAGACACAGACAGGACAATGAACTTGACCAAGTATAGAATTATTTTTCTTCTATTGTTTAGCATAGGTAAGTAAAGACTACGTGGCTTTTTCTTATACATCTACGATAAAGACATGTGTTGGAGTTAATAATGCAAGGCTCTATCCGGTCACTTCCAGCACGACACTTCAGAACTGTTCCTTGATACTTTTCAGCTTGTGATCTTTCTTGCACAAAGAATAGGGGAGGGTTTCTTCTTCCGTCTTTTATAATTAAAATATCGTATTAGAAGACACTCTCTACTCAACTATTCCTAAAACACCCATAAATACGTCTAGATAATGCACTGAGTATCGAGAGACTCCAGCTTTCGCAAGCCCTCTTCTCTTCTCTTCTCTTCTCTTCTCTTCTCTTCTCTTCTCTTCTCTTCTCTTCTCTTCTCTTCTCTTCTCTTCTCTGATGTTCTGTTCACATTCTTATGATTTGTGAACGATACCTGAACACACAATCCACCTTTCTCTCTACAGCTAAGATCATGCAGGTTTTCAGGCTTACATATAAGTTATTGTGGGGTAGACTTCGTGTCGTGTAGACAACAGGAGGTTGGAATAGAGTAAGGTATTTTGCACGGAGAAAAGCAC
This sequence comes from Metschnikowia baotianmanensis, assembly GCA_030565705.1. NCBI lineage: Eukaryota > Fungi > Ascomycota > Pichiomycetes > Serinales > Metschnikowiaceae > Metschnikowia > Metschnikowia baotianmanensis. The sequence goes on from JAJMCI010000121.1 coordinate 16,676, forward strand.
GCACTTGACAAGAAACACTAGAGAAGTTTCAGGTCGCGATTCGTGAACATTTCCTTTATCAATCATCTCTTTAATTCATCAAATTATCACAATCACGGCACTGAACTATGGGTGCATCTGCAGAGTGAACCTTAATTCCCGAATAATGCCAAGAAATTTTCCGGCGAGCGAATCGGGCGATAAGAGCGGGGAGAAAATTCCGCAGGGCCGACCCGACGCGGAGTCCCGCCTTTATACAGGAATACAGGGTCCCAGATAAGCACACAAGACACGACCATTCGGTTAAAAAAAGAAGTAAAAGTATATGACTTCGGGAGTTTTGAGTCTCTGACTCGCAAAAGTATACTAGACAATTTTCAAATTAGTTTTTCGCTTTTTCCGGTGGATATGCTGGGCCCTTCCACCTTCTCGAAGAAAGTTCTGTCCTGCACACAGCCCATCGGGTCGGCTTATCGTGCGGAGAGCTTCCAGATCGTAAAAGCCGACTTTTCATTCGCCATACGCTCTGCCGTCTGGCGTCCTGGCGCGTCTGAATATCTCTATATATATCAAGATTCCCCGAAAATTCTGTTTCCAGGTAATTTTGAACCCGTAACTTTCTTTTTTCTTTATATTTTCGATCTAAACACCAATCTTTCGAAATGGGTGCGGAAAAGACAGAGTCCAGCGAGCTCAGCATCAAACAGGTGTTTTCCCAGGAAAACGGCATCACCACCTTCACATCGCCCCACACCGGCAAGCCGGTCGTGATTGCCGGCGACGGCGACGAGGCGGCGAAGTACGCCGACATGGACGAGGTGATGGAGTTGGACCTGCACGAAGATAAGAAGTTGTTGAGGAAAATCGACCTCTACCTCTTACCTCTCATCTGTATAGTCTACTGTATCCAGTACATGGACAAGTCGACGATCACGTACGGGGCGATTCTCGGGCTTAGGACCGACTTGAAGATGCACGGCGACCAGTACGCGTGGGCCGGATCCGCATTCTATTTCGGGTACCTTTTCTACGAGTTCATCGGCTCATATACTCTCCAGCGGTACGATCTCTCCACAGTGCTTTCGATCTACGTGGTTCTCTGGGGAGTCATTCTCTGTCTCCATGCCGTCCCGGAATACGCCGGGTTTGTCGTTTTAAGGGTCATTTTGGGTGCGCTCGAGTCGTCGGTGACGCCGGCGTTCATGATTATTACTTCGCAGTGGTATAAGAGAGAAGAGGTGTTTTTCAGAACCGCTCTTTGGTTCGCGTGGAACGGCGTGGGCACGATGCTTGGGTCTGGTGCTCTTGCACACAGCGTGTATGTCAACCGGAACAGCTATAACATTGCGCCCTGGAAAATCATCTTCATCATCCCCGGGGTGATCACCGTTGCTCTTGGCGTGGCGATCTACTTCCACATCCCCAGCAAGCCCACGGACGCGTGGTTCTTAACGGAACGAGAAAAGAAAATGGTGGTCGAGCGCATCAGGGGGAACCAGCAGGGATTCGGCAACAAGCACTTCAAAAAAGAGCAGTTTGTCGAGACATTGTTGGATTACCGCACGTGGATTTTGTTTGTGATGGGCGTGTTGTGCAACATTCCCAACGGCGGCTTGACGAACTTCGGGTCGATCCTTCTCAACGAGAAATTGGGCTATTCCACCGGGAAAACGTTGCTCATGGGCATTCCCATGGGTGCGGTCGAGGTCGTGGGGCTCTGGGCCATCTGCTACTGCTACAAGTTCTACCAGTGCCGGTTGTTCTGGTCGATCCTCACCTTTGTCATTGTGTTGATGGCCACGTGCTTCCTTGCGTTTGGGAAAAGCACCGACTTGCAGATGGCCGGGTTTGCGTTGACGAGTCTCTTGGCGATCTCGGCGATCTTCACCATTTCGCTCGTCGCGTCCAATTGTGCCGGTCACACGAAAAAGGTCACCACCAACGCCATTTATTTAGTCGGGTACTGTGTGGGTAATTTGGTCGGTCCCCAGACGTTCCGGCCCGAGGAGGCGCCGGCATATACCTCTGCCGTGGTGACGATGGTGGTGTGTTTCTGCATCGTGTTGGTGTTGATGTTTCTTCTCTGGGTGGGCTACGCTTTTGAGAATAAGAAGAGGGATGCTAATATGGATAGCGAGTTGGTGCGGGAGTTCCAGGCGCTCGATAACCATGAGTTTGCGGATTTGACCGATAAGCAGAACCCGCTCTTTAGGTATACTCTTTAGGGAAAGAGGGGAGGGGAAAGAGAGGGGGAGAGGGAGAGGAGAGAAAGAGGAGAGGAGGAGGGGAGGAGTAGATCTTCTCTTTTTTGAAAGATGCATTTATGAAAGGGAAACACAGCTAAAAGTTTTCGAATATGCCAGTGGCGTGGAAGTTTAGAACCAACCTTTGATCGGATATGTTGTACGTTTTGTTGTACGATGTGCAGACTGTCTGACTATCAATCACAGGGTTCGATCCATAGAGATCTATGAATATTGTTTGTAATAATCTATGATAATGACGAGATTGAATTATAAGGATGATATCATGATTAAACGATATAGTCAAAGGCCGCATGTTTAAAGTAGTGTTTGCAACTGTGTTGGTATAAACTATGAGGGGAGAGTGTTCAAAGTAAATTTCAACACGTGGTTGAGGTCTGGCCGAAATCATTCTAGGTGACTTGTTAACTGTGACCACGAGTTGGATTAGAGGGTTTATCTATAGCTTTATATCAAAAGTACAGTATTTGGGCTTAGAAGGCAATCTTCAAGCTTCGTTTTAATCAATGGATCTAACAACAACAAAAAAACAAAAAATAACCATATTCCGGGGATGTCCTTCATCTTCAACAACCAAGGATTTATAGCAAACTGTTTAACACCAGGACATTAGTCCATTTGTGCTGTCCGCATATATGTGAGAAACAGGCATGATAAATGACTCAAGATATGTAAATATCATGAAAGATGATAGTAAATTTGATAAACAGTGATTGCGGATTCAAATCATAATGATGAGTACTACAATGGATATAGTCTAGAGATCTAGCATTTGACTGAAAATGGGGAAGCTTACTAGGCCAGACACAATATGAACTGGAAATAAAGAAATGAAGTTCACTCCTTTTGAAACTTAGGGGTGTTCTAGAGATCCCATGTGATCCATTTAATCCATATAATCCATTGATTCCATTGATCCCATTGATTCCAAGTATTCCTTTCACTAGATTAATTCCATGTATTCCAATCATTCTATGCATTCCTTTGATTCCAGTTACTCCATTGATTCCATTTACTCCATTCATTCCAATCATTCCAATACTTCAATTGATTCCTTTTACTCAATTATTTCCATGTATTCCAATAATTCTTTGCATTCTAATCACTTCATTCATTCCATTGATTCCAATTATTCCCTTCCTTCCATGCATTCCTTTGATTCCAATCATTCCAATCATTCCATTCCTTCCCTTCCTTCCATTTACCCTAGTGATGATTAACAACACGCCCTAGTGTCTACCCTGCCACGTACTTTCCCCACGCCCTAAGCAAATCCTTTGCTTCGCTATTCTCCCCATCCAACCCCTCTTTCTCTCCTGACCCATCTATCATAACATAGTGAGGATTGACGGTCTCTGTATTCGGCCAGTCAAAGTCATCTACAGCAAAAGTGGGCGATCCTAAAACACCATCTGAACTCCCCGAAATTCCCGAAATTCCCGAAATTCCCGAAAACACCAAGTCTTCACTTCCTTCGATAATCACCCGATCGTTGGTCACGTGAGCATACACTCTACATTGTTTCATGCCGTGGATACGGAGTTGGTGGCATTTTACAAGGAGCACCAGCGAGGCTACATTATGCAAGATGATGGGCCCGTCACATATAAGAGCGACGTGACAGTTATTAATGTTTTGCGCGTGGATCGAGGAAGGCTGCTTTTCGGGGGTTCGGGGGCCGTATACGGTGCAATTGTCTAGATCTTCAAGGTAGACATGCCTCCCTGCGTTTTCTGCGTCTAAAACAACGGTTTTTCCCTTTTTCCCGCCGATTTTTCGGGGAATGTACTCTTCAGGGATTTCTTTTTCGACCAGGTGCGTTCTGGCCACGTCTGGGGGCACGGGCGGGCCGGTAAACACCAACCGAGCCGGATTCGTCTCGATATCTGCGCTTTCGACCGCCTGAAAAAGCTTATTCATGTTGTTTTTCACCTGTCTGCGCTCATACGGCGTCGCGAGGCCGCCGCGGTGGACGTGGTCCGCAAACTGCTGGTTTAGACGTAGGACTTCGTTTTTTAATTCGGGAAACGTGCTGGTTTCTTCACATTTTAAAAGTAAGTCTGGCGTTAGTGCTGCTTTTGATGTGAAATATAGGTACCGCCACGACCCATCAGCAAAAATAAGATACAAAAGAATAAAAAGCATTTTCTTATGTGGTGATTTTTATAAAATATTACAATTACATACTTCGTTGTGCAGAAATAATGTGGCCCACGGTCATGGCGAATGTGATAAAAGTTCAAACATAATTTAACCCCACGTTTCAATCTGGTTCATCGCAACTAGCGCGTCTTTCCAAGATTGGCTTATATGCATGTACTTTTATTACAAAAAAATAACAAAGGTGACTTCTAAAGTTCTAACATCCACCTTTTTTTTACCCTTTTTTTTTTTGTTACCCATCTACTGTGATCTCCTTGTCAAGTTTCTGGTTCCTCTCGGATCTTTCGATTCTTCATCTTGCTTTGAAGTTGTCATCGACACGAGTACTCAAATGCTTTATTTTTCTCTTTTATCTGATATAAGATATAGTAACTAGTTGACCTGTTTAACGCATTTACGCATCTAACTTTACTATTGTTCAAAGTTGTTCAAAGTTGTTCAAAGTTGTTCAAAGTTGTTCAAAGTTGTTCAAAGTTGTTCAAAGTTCAACAGATAAGCAGTCGATTTCTGTTACAACAGCCTAGCGATATGCCAATGGGAATCATATTATCCGAAAACGCAATGATCGTGGCCACGCTTGGGCACAGGCACGAACCCACAACTTTCAAGGTATCTTTTCTTTTTTTTTTCGGTAGATTCATTAATTAGAAGAGAGCTCAAAAGCGTCCTTCTAAGCCCAAAAACTATACCGCTATACATAAACCCTCTACCCCATTGCGAGGTCCCATCTCACGAATCACCTAAAATGATTCCGACCTGACCTCACCTATGTATTGAAATTGACTGTGTCAGCTATCCAATGGATAAATCGCTTTCCATGCTTTAGAAAACGTCAGTATAGCGCAGAGCTCAGAACATGCGGGAAAAAACTGATGGGAGCGGGAGCACGGACAGTTATCAAAAGCGATTATGCAACTTGCCATCATTTAATTGACAAGAAGCCCAGCTTGTTACCTCCAAATGCTCTTATTTTAAATACGTTCAGGATATAGGTATTCAACATCTCGAATGAAACCACTATTTTACCTTTGATTTAAAGTATATTGAATATAACTAAAGTAACTGCAATATCCAACACTGCGCTTCAGTTCCATCTCCCCTTTCTTATTATATCATCTATTAGTCCTGTCTGTCTCCTCGTATCTGTCCCCTTCGCCCACCCTACGAGCCGATCTTGGTCCGGCCCACAAGCTGGTCGGCGATCTTTCTCGTGTGTTCCCACGAGATCTTCTTGGGCATTCTCTTGCCGACCTCCGTCTCGTAGTCGTACAACTGCCTGATGGATGTGAACCGCAAGTGCGACGACTTGACCCCCAACACCGCCGCGGTCGCCGAGGCCTTGCGGTCGTCGGCGCTGAACTCGACCGCGTCACGTGCTTCGGCAATGTCCATGGCCGAATCCTCGATGAACTGCACGGCCTTGACGGCAAACCTGCACGCTCTGGTCCGGTCGATCGGCGACGGAAGACTACCCTGCTGCACGTGACCCGGATCTGCCGTCTTCACGTCAAACGCCCCGTCAGATTCCAGCTTCATGATCTCGGCAATGACCTCGGGAGTCAACACCTTGGACGCGTTGATGCTCTTCAAGATCAACCTTCCGCTCTTGGTCGCATGGCCCGAACCGGTCGCAAACGACTCAGTGAGAGACTGGATATCGAGCTCCAACTGCGCCAAGTCGATGCCTTCTTCGGGAACGTACGAGACCTGTGCACCGCACGCCAAGCCGGCATACGTGGCGATATACCCTGAATTTCCACCTTGCACTTCAATGACAAACGCACGGTTTCTCGTGGCAGACGCAGACTGCTTGACGATGTCGCAGTAGTCCATCAACGCGTTCAAGCACGTGTCTGCACCGAGCGAGTACTCTGTGCCGGGCACGTTGTTCGAAAGAGTTGCCGGAACCAACACCATGGGGATCCGGAAACTGGGGTACATCGTCCGTGCCCTTTCCAACTGGTGTAAGGACTCAAACGCCTCGAACCCACCGACAAGCACCAACCCGTCGAACGCGTACTTCTCGAAATAGTACGCGATCATGCCGAGATCGGTTTCCTCCGGCGTGGCGCGATTTGTCCCGATTTCACATCCACCTTTCGACATCCAGCCCTCGATGCTCAACCAGTCGATCGACCTCACGGACTCGTGCCGTGCAAGCCCGGAAAACCCGTTGTGGATCGCGTACGGCGTGTGCCCACGTGACATGCAGTAGGTCGCCATCGAGTAGAGCGCACTGTTCATGCCTCCTGCGGGAGCTCCGATGTTGATGATGGCAATGCGTTTCCTTTTTTCTACGGGTAACGAGGGCTTCTCGTGGTTGGCGGAGTTGATCGCCATGAAGTTGTGCAAGAAGTCGGAGAAGTCGGTGTCGCGCAACTTCATCGCCTTGTCGAAGTTCTTGGACTCGATGGCGTCCGCTACGGATTTCGTGATCCGCACCGCATCCACCAACGAGAGCCTCACCACCTTGTTTTCCTCGATCCCAATAAGCGGCGAAGGCGTATCTGGAGTCGACTCCAACACCGCCTCAACAGCTTCCACGCCTTGTAAAGTAGCCAAGATTCTGTCGAAAGATACCGCCGTGCCGCCTCGTTGCACGTGACCTAGCGTCGTGACGCGTGTGTCCAAGCCCAACCGTTCCACCAACACGTCCTTGACGTTATCTGCCGAAATCGGGTCCAACTCCGCGGTGATGGCGCCCTCGGCGACAATGACCACGGTTTTGCGCTTTCCCTTCGCCCGGTGTTTCGACACGATGTTGCACATCTGGTCCTGCCAGTCCTTGCCGGAGGACGGCTTCTCGGGTATCAAAATGTAGTCCGCACTGCATGCAATGCCGGCCATCAACGCCAACCAGCCGCAGTGGCGGCCCATGACCTCCACCACAAAAGCTCTGGAATGGGAATTGGCTGTGGCGTCAATATAGTCGATCGCTTTACAGATCCTGTCCAACGACGAGAACGCGCCGATCGTGGCGTCCGTGGTCGCCATGTCGTTGTCGATCGACCCGACGGTGCCGCAGATGTTGAGGTGCTTGTGTTTTTCGTACTGCTCTTCGGAGATCTCGCCGTTTTTCTTCAACTCATCGATCAAAGATGGCCATTCGGCACGGAAGAGGTCTGCACCGGTCAACGAGCCGTCGCCGCCACACACAATGAGCGCGTCGATGCCGGCGTCGATCAAGTGTTTACATCCCTTCAACCGTCCCGGTCTTTCCCGGAACTCCATGCACCGTGCAGTACCGATATTGGTGCCTCCATCGGTAAGATAGCCCTCGACGTCGTGCCAGGACATCTGGCGGATATACTCGGGGCCGCCCCTGACCAACCCTTCGTAGCCTTCCATGACCGCGTACGCCTCGCAGCCCCTGTAGATCGCTGCACGCACCACGGCACGCACACATGCATTCATACCCGGTGCATCACCCCCGGAAGTCATGACGGCGATATTTCTTTTTTTGGGGCACAAAGACGCCGCAGATGCAGACACAGATGCAGATGCAGCCTCGGCCTCGGCCTCAGCCTCGGACACGGACGTGGACATGGCTGCTGCCAGCGGTTTTGCGGATTCGTGTTGCTCCAACTTGGCGACTTTCGGGTGCAACGTCATCAAGTTCTGCGGGCCCGTGAACCCGACCACGTGGCCCAAGGGGTCAACCAGGTACGCCTCCGTCGGGTAGAGGTCGTTGGGGAAAAGCTGCACGGGATGCAGGGCACCACGGAGGTTTCTGATCACGTCGTTCAAGTTCGAAACGGCAAAGGTCACGTGCAGCCCCCGTGCCCGCCAGTCGCTTGTCGCCGTCTCGGCGGCTAATTTCGCCGTGTGGTCCGCAATGGCGGACGCAGACTCGGCGTTTTCCGACACGGAGACCTCCACACAGAGCCCGCCGGCGGCGGCTAAGGTGACGGCGTTTTCGCCGGCTTTGTGCACAGAAAAACCGGCGATTTGCTCGTAGAACGCCGCGGTTTTTTTGACAAAATCGGCGTCGGGCGCATGGAGCGTGACCCCGGTCGTGCCGTTGACCAAAGAGTCGGACATTTTGTGGAAACGGCGGGTATTGGTGTACCTAGAAGACTTAATATGGATTCTAGGCCAGGTGAAAGAGAGGTGCAATCAAGTAGCGTGTAGAGGTCGCTTTGTGTAATGGCGCGTTCTGGTTCCAGGTATTTATCGGATTCAAAAACAAGAGTATTGTTTTTTTTATATTTATCCAGAACAAAAAACGAAAAACAGCCAAAGAAAAGGTGGTGGTTTCGATGCTTGTGAATGCGTCGGAGGCCGGAGTTATAAGCAGATTCCCATGCACGTTGACGGGTTGCTCGAGGGCCATGCGCGCGCAAATCACCTGACCGGACCCCAATTTCCCGAGCGATGCGGTGGCCGGGACAGCGGGAATTGCCCCATTGGGCGTGTTTCAGGCGTGTTTCACGTGTTGTCACGTGATACGCGTGCGTGACACCCCCACTAAATATCCGAAATTGCTTTTTTTGGGCCAAGATGGCTCGTTTTGTCGACGGTGGATCTCTGTTGTTCGGCCTCGTCTGCGTAGCAGCATTGCGTGCGTTGCTAGACGTTACGTCACACCGCGCGTATGCGCTTAGGAGTTTGGGCTTTACTCAAAAAGAGAAACTCATAAAAAGGCCGCATCTTTTTGCCGGAATCGAAACCAAATTGGGTAAGAACGCAAAACTAAAATTGTCACTCCTTGGCGACATACTTTCAACCGCTTTAGCTAGCACGGCTATGGAGAAATATGGATAAGTAAGCTTTTTCTCTGTTGCATTCGTTTCTTGAAGAAGTGCACATAGTGTTCGTGTGAGGTGTACGGGTGCCATCGCGGAATGGTCCTCCCAGTGCCGTTTTGCAACCGTTACAAACCATATGTGCCACGCTTCTCTGATCTTGACATATATTATAAGATACCACGAGCCATTCTTCGTCAAACTTTCTCTTTTTGAAGATTTCACCTCAAAAGGGAAATACTGCCAAGTCAAGAGAAACTTTCAGGCACGTGCCTATCACCTCTACTTCAGAATAAACTAAGAGTGCAAAACAACGGCGCTCAAGCCATCAATAAAGTACGGATTACCTTACCCTTTCTACCCTAGAAAAATATACGAATACAGTCTGTGATCTTTGAAAAGAGGCATGCACATTTATGTTATCCAAATTTTAACCAAATGAGGTGGAGTGTGTGTTTCTGGGCCTTCGATTCTCAAGGTTGATGATACTTGCGCAGATTATTATCGGGTTGAATAAACACACGAGATCCTAAATGAGTTTCGTTTCGTTTCGTATAACGGCTCGGAAAATCAATTATTAGGTTCACTCACACAAATTTTCTTGCCGAAGTTGCTTCAACTTTGACCATTTAGGGGTATGCTTTATGATTAACAGGTTGGCCAGATTTTGGCGGGAAACGGAAGACGCACACTTGCAATCAGGCAAAGACTACCCGTGATCCATGTCGAATATTACATAAAGGTTTTGGATCACCTTTCTGATTCATTACCCATCAGTTTTTAACAAAAACCGTCCACGACTGATCGAAAATTCAAGATTTTCAAAAATCATGTTCAGCAAGTGGGGCATAAAAGAGATAGATAAGAAGTGAGAGACATAAACTCATTGGATGGCAAATGCGAGCTGTACACCTCAACCTGTCACATGTTCTCCATAATGTTGAGGCAGGCTCCCGTTGTACAATATATTCAAATTGCCCATCAAAAACTCTTGGGCTTCAACTACCGGGTACAGTTTTATGCTCGGCCTCTGGTCGAGACCTTGTTGTCAAATAAATATTCAAATTGCTTATACAAACGTACGGTCCAAGACTCGAAGGAACCCAGCTACTGCAAACAGTGTCTTCAGAGGTGCCTCAACATTACGCAGTCTGAGAAGACTTTGCTGACCGAGAGTCCTGCAAGTCATGGCCTTTCAAAGTGCCATATAAAAATGCCGTTTTTCTTGCACCACCAGCGCACAAAAGAGACAAGAGAACAGCCCAAAGTCTTGCGGAGGAGTCGGGGTATCCTTTACACGAATAAGGTCGGGGTGGTTACCGAGGACTGGTATTCCTCTCCTTCTTCTCCTTCGCTTTCTTCGTTTGCTTCTTCTCCTGTGTTGGCACCCTCTTCATCCTCTCCTGCACGCATACTTCCGGCCTCTCCTTCCTCGTCTTCGTCGGCTGAGGCATCCTCTGGTTCTTGTGAATGACTGCTTTGGTGACGCCACTTTTCCCTGGACGACGGGAACACCTCGTCACATTTCTCACACTTATACATCTTCTCACCGGCTTGCGGGGTGCGCACAGAAATGTTCGAGGCCACTTCCTCTGGAAGATCATAGTGCAATTTCTCGTGCCGGATCTTGTCCTGCTCCAAATGGTATGTCTGGCCGCACAAGCGGCATTTGTACGGCTTCTCGTTCTTGTGAGCTTTTCGGATATGATCGTCCATGAGATGTTTCTTGGACCGCGTTTCATGACAGAACTGACACTCGTATCGGGCTTGAAGACGGTGCTTTTTCATGTGCCGGTCCAAGTTATCCTGGGAAAACACTCTGCTGGTGCAATACTGGCAGTCGTAGAAGATAGGCGTCTCATGGAAACTGACTTCTTCGTGGGTGATCATGTGTTCGGCCAAGCTGATTCTCGCGGAGATGCTTTTGTTGCACACGTCACAATGCGCAAGATGCTCGTCCAGAGATATCGAGTCCCGCAGGCCTCTGGAGTCCCGTGTTTCATTTCTTTTGTCGGGGGTCTCCTGGCTGGTTTTGCTTGTGCCACTACTCGATCCTTGTCTTTTCCTGGAGGCCGCATTGCTGCTGGAACTTGCGATGTCTTTGGACTTGGACTTGTCTTTGGAACTGGCCCTTGCCTTTCCTTTGGCACTGGGCTTCACGACGGAGGTTTGCTTGTCAAGAGAGCCTCTCTTCCTGCTGGAGCCTGCCTTTTCGCTGGAGCTGGTTCTCTTGATCGAGCTGGGCAGCTCGGCCTTGGGCCGGCTCGCTCGTAGCATCCGTTCTTTGTGGGCCTCTGCCATTCTGGATATGCTGATTTCCTCCTGAAGCGACAGCCTTCTGTCGGCCACTCCCTCCAGCTGGGAATTCTGTGTGGGACTGGTGGGCCCGTCGTCACGCTCTTCGCGCAGAGGGCGTTTCAGCGAACGTAGCAGGCCGGTGTCGTTGCCGTTGAGCACGGCACTCTGGGAGTGGGATGCGTATTCAGCGGAGTCCACGAGGTTGGCCTTGACGACGCCGACGGAGCTGTTGGCATAGAGCCGCTCGAACTCCGCGCTGCTGATCAGCGACCCGAGCGTGACGTTGGTCACGGGGAAAGGCACCGAAGGGGACGCGGGCACAGACGCGGCTCTCTGTTCGGGGGAGCCCTGGGACGTCTGTTTGACCCAGAGCGAGTTGCGCGGGCTCAAGGCCAACTCGGTTTCACGCGGCGGGCTCGTTTTCGCCGACGACGTGTGCCACTCGGGCGCGTTCGCAAGAAGCATCTGCGGCACGTCGTCCCTGGTGTCATACTGGGCGGATGAGGCCCCCACGCCGTTGTGTGACATGAGGTACATGCGAGTGTGCGGCTGTGTGCGGCCCAGCTCGCCGCCATTGTCGAGAGCCACTGTCTCGGCGTCGGAGTCCTCTTCCAACGCTTCGAAGGAAGCGTCGGTGGTGAGAGCGTGTGCCTTCCGTTTTCCACCGATTGGTTCCAGAAAACACGAGATCGACAACCCTGCCGGGTTCTTGCCGCTGGAGATGATGCGGGCGAACGGCTTGGGGTCCGCGAGCTGCGTGTCGGCGTCACACAAGTCGCTCGCGGCCTTGTGGAGGTCCTCGCTCGACAAGTAGTTCAACTTCTTCGTGTGTGCGTGGCTGTCGGTGACGTAGACCTTCGCACAGCCGCCGGTGTGGGGATCTCTGAAAATGTCCACGAGCCCGTGGACCTGCGGCTGCACCTCGACCACGAGCTCCGGCTCTGTTCTACTGTTTGTTCCGGGTTCTGTTCCGGGTTCTGTTCCTGTTTCTGTTCCGGATTCTGTTTCAAGATCTGTTTCAAGGCCTGTTTCCGTGTTTGTGGGCTCGGCACGCTCGGGGCGGGCGGACCCGATGACGACACGTGTGATTGTTCTTCTACGTTTGCGCGGCGGCGCCTGGTGTCGGCCATGGAGCCGCTTGTTTTCCGAGGGCACGTGCGGTTCCTCGCTTTGGGCAAAGGGCATTTTGAAACGCGTGAGGTTTATCTTTTTGTGGAGACGGCGGGCCGGGGGACCTTGGGGACCTTGGGGTTGGGGCGGGAAACCGATGCGTTGTACAGTTGTGAGCTGTTCGCTAGGGTTATATAAAGGAGCGAGTCGAACGCAACGGAAAAGGGGGACGTTCACCGTGCTCATAACTTCCGGACTTAGAGTGTGGAAGGCGCGCGCTGGTAGGGGAGAGGGAGAGTTCTGGGGAGGGAGAAGAAGAGGAGGAGAACGAAGAGGAGGAAGAGGAGAAAGAAGAGAAAGAAGAGGAGAACGAAGAAAGAAGAGAACAAAGAGGAAGAAGAGAAAGTAGGTAAAAAAAATGGGAAAAGCTTCGGAGGAGAGCGAAAAAAGGGGGCTGGAAAAGTACGGCCACGGATGCAACCGCAGCAGAATGTGAGGGAGATATATGGGCCCCATGAGGAGCATAATGAGCCCCCAATGCCGCGGTGAAGCGGTCGGGCACACAGCCAAGAGGCAGCGTGAGCAGCCTGCATGGACGGGGGTTTGCTTGGGACCCCGTTTAATTTACCAAAAGGAAAAGAGGGAGCATATTGGCTCGAGTATTAGGGAAAGTTCCTTTTTGAAACCACGCGGGGAAACATGCTGTTTCATGTGGTTTCGTCACGGAATGAGGGGGTTTCATCACGGAATGAGGGGCGGACGGCTCGAGCCAAAGGACCCGAAACGCATCCATCAAATGATCAATGAAAACTACGGCCCTCCTCCCGCGCTGCACATTGCTGCCGTGTTCTGAGCACGTGCCTGCCGGAGCGTGGGGAGCCGACCCCGATTTGACGCCCTGCCGCCTCGTATTCGGCTGGCATGACGGACCCTGGACAATGTCGGTGTCGTAGTTTTTCCTAAATGGGCCCTCTAAAGTACAATTTTGGTGGGGGTTCTAAGAACCGCAAGGCACGTGACAACAGCTTGAATTCTGCTTTTGGCTTCGGATCATGTTTGCGCAACGAGCCGAGCCATACTGGAGTCTATTTTTCTCCTCTCGGGGTCCCGGCAAAGCCGAGCATGCTGATCACGTTTCAAAACGCAGGCGCTGGCGAGACCCTGGCCACTGGCCACTGGCCAATCACAGGGCGCCCTGCTCAATACTAAGCCTCTGGCGCCCCGCCGCCCCATTTATTATGGGCTTAGGTGGTTTTGTTTTGAAAACGCATATTATCAGCGGGGTTCCGCTCGTTTGTTGGCGGGTTTACAATGCTGGCCCCCACCTTCAAGCCAAGGGCGGTTGTTGATTGGCCAGGCAGGATCCGTCGTGCCGGCCTCGATCCATACATATTTACAGGCATGTGCTTTTATTTGAGTTTCTGTTTTTGGTACCTAGGTTGCGAGAAACCGTTGACGGATGACAAGAAAAAACGGCGTACTCATCTCAAAAATTTGCCCTTTGGAGAGGGAAATGTGCCCACATTCCGAAGCGAAACAACGGCATCTCATTGGTGCAGGTCACCATCGATCAAGGCAGCGAGCGCGGGGCACGCTAGTATCGACTTTAGTTTTTTTTTTCTCTCCCTAGGGAAATTCTCTCTTTTGATTTAGGTTCAGCTTGTAAGTATGGGAGCGGCACGATCCTATTGCAGAGTCAATTCACGTGAGATGTGGCGCTGGTGGGATGGTACTTTGAGTGAACCCCGCAGACGTGAGAATCTTAATCATACGCAAGAACTTTTTATTATAGGGCCAACCAGCGCCTGAAGGCTAATGAAGGTACTTTGAAGTTTTTCAAATGTTTTTCATTCCTTCCTTGTCATATATTCGCCATGCTAGTTGACATCTTCTCAGTCAATCGAACGTCCCCTGTCATGCGGGACGCTGTCTCCTGTGGCTCTCTTTTTTTTATTTTCCTTTGTCTTCATGTGAATGTCTACTATGTAAATCCAAGATCTTTGACAATCCTTGTACAAAAATAGGCTTGAACGTGTTCTCTAGTCGAATGATGTATCTTCTGCGATGACGATTCTACTCTTTTTTTTTTTTTTTTTTTTTTTTTTTTTTTTTTTGCCTAAGGGGAGCTCAAAACTTAACAATACATCCCAATTTTGATGTATCAGAGGGAGGAGTACTGGCGCAATAAATTCTATGATGAGTGAAAGTGAACATGCCTTGAGGCTTCGTGAAATGTGTATCGTTGTTAATATTGAAAACAGTTATAAGCATATTGATTATTCCTTAGCCAGATCCTTCTTTTTTCTTCTCATACTGGGATTATGCATTGGTGAATATTTAACACGAAGAAAAGCATTGCATCTAAGGCATCAAGAATTTCAGAATTAATTTCTCTCTAAAAGTAGTTGAAGCTTTAGAAAAATAATAAGATACTTCGAATGACAAAGGCAAATAAAAAAAAAATATCATCATCTCAGTTATAATAGAGCTGAGGGTATTTTATTCCGGGCATAAAGTGATTACAAATGAAGTTGGTGAGCCCTACGTTTTCATAAATATGGTTAATATATCTTAGAAATATATAGGTTCCAGCGAAAAAAAAGTTTAAGAGGTAGCATAAAGAACTTGGAGGCTATCTTTCAAAAAAAAAAAAAAAAAAAGTGTAGATCGGACAATAAAGGCATAACTAAAGGCACAACACCTCAAACGGTCGCAACTTCGCAGCCACGTCTAATTTCTTCATGCTCGCTCATCCAATGCTAGGAATACGTCACTTAATGGCGTCACGCTTATCGCTGAAAATCAATCAGCCACAAATTATAAAGAAAATATAAGTATTTGAACATGCCTAAACACAGAAATTTGAACCCCACGCTCCAATCCCGTATTTCCAGGCCCCTTGATCACGTGTTTTTAACAAATAGCTTAAGCGCAACCTGGGCGGCAAACTCACCCAGCCAATGACGTCAAACAGCACAATGCATCGATAATTTCTGGACAAAATTGTGCCGAAAACAATTTACAGCACACATGATCACATATTTCTCTTTCATAAACCAAAATTCACTTCATTGCTGACAAGTTTTGCCCCCTGGAAAAACACCCATACGTGCCCAGATTTACGCGTGTCTCCGGACAATCACAAACATGCCCCCTATATTCGCACGCCTCCGCGCCGCTGCCGCGCGTAACTCCCATCCCGCCAAATTTTTTCTCACCTCGACACTGCTAATCTACACCCGAGAACCCACCGATCTCGTTTCCTTCCCACCAGCATCATGTCGGACCCCCAGCAAATCAGCGAGCTTTCCAAGATCGCGATCCCCACGCTCCCTTCGTTATCGCCCGAGCTCCCCAAGCCCAACTCCTTGTGGTCGTCCAACCCGGTGTTCTCATACTTGAACGATGTCTACATCAACATCTCCGAGCACAGAAAGTCGTTCGGCTTGACCAACCCGGGCACCATCGAGAACCTCACCAAGGAGGTCAACCGTGACGTGTTCTTGAACCAGTACTTCTTCACCGGCTTGCGCGCCGACTTGAACAAGGCGTTCTCCTTGAACCCCATGTTCCAGACCTCGCACACGTTGTCCATGGGCTCCAACGCGTTGCCGCCATACGCCTTCAGCGCCTTGTACGCCAAGGAGGACTTCTTTGTGCAGGGTAACGTCGACAACGACCTCTCCTTCAGCGGAAAAGTCAACTACGGCTGGGACCAGCACAACATCCTGAAGGCAACCTTGCAGATCGCCCACGGCCAGCCCGTCATGTGCCAGTTGGAGCAGGACTACCAGGCCAACGACTTCTCCGTCAACTTGAAATCCTTGAACCCCTCTTTCTTGGACGGCGGCTTCTCCGGTGTGGCCGTCGCCTCCTTGTTGCAGGCCTTGTCCCCTAGACTCGCCGTCGGCTTGGAGGCCATGTACTCTAGACAAGCCATGTCGCTTCCCCCAGACTCTGCCGTCAGCTACTTTGCCCGTTACAACGCCGGCAACTGGATCGCCACGGCGCAGGTGCAGGCCCAAGGCGCGTTGGTGGGAACTTTCTGGAGAAGAGTCACCGACAAGGTGGAGGCCGGCTTGGAGACCCAGTTGGTTGCCTCGGTCAGACCCATCACCGACTCCTTGATGGGCACGCCGATCGGCTACGAGCCCGTTGTCGAGGGCCAGACCACCATCGGCGCCAAATATGAGTACCGCCAATCCGTTTTCCGTGGTCAGTTAGATACTCTCGGAAAGGTGGGCGTGTTCATGGAGAAGCGTGTGTTGCCCACCGTGTCGATCTTGTTCTCCGGTGAGATCGACCACCTCAAAAACGCCTCCAAGTTGGGTGTGGGCTTGCAGTTCGAGTCTGCAGGCAACGAGCAATTGATGTTGATGCAGCAAGGCTTGGTCGACGCCAACGGCAACCCCGTCCCTGGCGCGCCCCAGTTGTAGACCCTTTGCATGACTCATGACTTCTGTAAATACCAAGCAATTAATTGTACATTTGACCAAAGCCCTAGTTCGTAGCTGCTATATAACTTGACCCACTTTCCAAACCTCATCTTTCAATCACCTCACCATCCAAAAAGTTTCCGGAGCCCTGACGCCTGCGCAGGCTTGCCTCCGTCCCTCTCGCTCAAAAGTTTGAAGACCTCATTCGAACTGAGCCCGTCGCTTTTCTGTGAATCTGTACGCGTCACGCCTGGTGACGCATGCAAACTACGAACACCACTAAACGGTCTATCCTGCATCCCCTTTTTCTCCCATTTCTCCTGTTTGTCCTTCCTAAAAGGCTCGTTGGCTGAAAACGCCTTCTCCAATCCTGCACTGGCCGCCTGGGGCTTATAGGGATCAAACGAGTTGTGTGACTTCAAGTAAAAACTCCGGTCTGCCGTCGTACTGTGCAGGGTCACGGGTGCTGTTGCTGCGCCGCTGTTGTCGTTGCCTGCAACCAGGGCCAAGTTCCGCAGCGTGATCGACCGGTAGATCTCGCGGTACGTGTCGTTCAAGCTTGGTTTCGAGCCATGTTCGATGGGCGACACGAGAGAGTACGTGGATCTCGAGCTCACTAGTTTTTTGGCGTGGGGCACGTGACTGGGCTCCATCCAGTTCGACGTCGAAGAATACAACTCGCTGACGGACGATTGCCTCGAACGGCCGCTGATGCTATTCTGGCGTGCTCTGTCGTACCGAGAAAGTGACGCGGTGGGGAACCCGTCAACTTGTGACCCGCTGCCCGGCCATCTGGGCGACTGGACAGTATGGGCAGTGTGGTCACTGTGGAAGTGGTTCGGTTTCTGCGTGGTGTGTGTGTAGTGTGAGTTGTACACAGCGTTTCCGTCAAAGCCATGGTGCAGAGGAACACCCGGTCTGGGGTAGTGGAGAGCCGCCGAAGGGGCGCCGGAACGGGCACCAGAGATATGCGAAGTTGCTCGGGAGTCGGGCCGCGAGATGTTATGCTGCACGGATCGGGTGACAGAGATCGTTTCCTCGTACTCGTCGAGCAAGGAGTCCATCGACGAGGACGACGCCTCGGACCTTGCATCGAGGGGTCTTCGGGTGGATTTGCTGGGGAGTTGCCTAGAGTTGTCTTTGGTGGAGTGCGCGTGATTGCCGTGAGTTCCATGATTTCCATGATTGCCGTGATTTCCATTATATTCGTGATTCCCGTGATTGCCGTGATCTCCATGATTTCCGTGATTCCCGTGATTTCTATTATATTCGTGATCTCCGTGATTCCCGTGACTCCCCTGCTTTCCACTACTTCCATGATTTCCACTACTTCCCAGACCATGGTCCTGGAAGAAGGGGTTCGCTAGAGCATGCGGTTTGGGATGCACAAGGTGACGGTCCGGATGTCCGGGCTTGTTCCTGGGAACTTCCAGATGCAACTGGGCGTTTGCTTCTGCAGGACGCTCCTGGGATTGTGTTGCTTGGAAAGTCCCAGGGAACTGTGTGGGAGGTTCTGTCGGATCCTCTATGCCGATGGCCGCTAGCCCTAAACTGAGATACGGTTCCGGAGTGTGCTTCTGTGGCAGGATATTCCCCGCCAGGGTCTCCCATGGCTGCAAATCCGCGTAGTTTTCGTGTGGGGCCGCTCGGACGGAGGGTTCCTTAAATAGAATCGTGTTTCCAGGGGAAGCCGGCACAGAAGGGGGCGACTCCGGGATATCGTTGAAGTACGGCGCGTAGTGGCTGTTTTTGGGCGCCACGGGCGTGTGCTGGGGGGTGTCGCTGGCGTCTGCCACATGGCCAGCATGCGGCGCAGACACGGGGGAGTCCTGGGAAGAAGATTCATACATGTGGTGTTGTTTTAACGCGAGATCGTCATGAAGGGGTTTTCCCGGCCCAGAATCCTCAAAACCGCGCTCTTGGGACCCGGGTTTCGCCGGGACGGGCTCGTCGGCCACGGCCAAGCTCGTGTACTTGACGACGCGCTGGAGCACCGCCTCCAAGCCGCGGAACACCGCGGCATCCGCCGAGTCGATGTGGATTTTCCAGTACCGCTGCGGGTTCACCAACGGCACGACGAACTCGGTGCCGCTGGTCCGGAGGATCTTGAGTTTCGGGAGAAGCGGGTACACAAACGTTTTCCCGCACGCCAAGTACGTCACGTCGCCGCCGTGGAGCTGGAAGATCTCAAACTCGCCATGTGCTAGAAGCGTGCCTGGCGACGCTCTGAGCGGGCTTTCCTCGACTTTTTCGTGGTACAGCACAATCCGAGCCATGGGCGCCGCAAAGAGCAGCGTCTTCTCCTCCATCGCGTGCCCGCTGAGCACGTACGAGTACTTCCCATCGAGGGCATGGGCATATTCAGAGTGCGGTTTGGCCACGCCCTGGGCGGGCGGTTTGCGGTTTTTCTTGATGTTTTTCGCCTCGCTCACAAACAGTGGCTCCGCCACGGTCTCGCGGCTGCTTTTGTGCCGCATCAACGTCTGTTTGCGGGGGCTCATGTGGCCCAGTTTACTTTGGAGTGAACACGGTGGTTCTGGGGTGGTGTTTGGCGCGGTTTTCCGGCCGGGCGGCGCCGGCGTCACGTGACGCATGCTTTTCGGCGGCGCAGGCGTGTTCGCTATGATTTCAGGTAAGCTTTCTGCCGGGATAGGGGGGTCCGGCCGCTTTTTCTGTCTCCGTTTCTTGCGTTTCTCGGTTCTTCGGGGAAGTCTGCCTGTGATCGCGCGACACACGTCGCCAGTCATGCTGCGTATATATAGCGGGCGGGGTGTTTATGCTATACTGGCCGCGCAGGGGGGACGAGGAGGCACCGCAAGCAAGCACTACAGTCTGCCACGTTTTTCCAGGGTTTTATGCTGGGATTCGTGTCGGTAGAAATGCCGTGTCCATGTTTACAAAACAGGTGCACGGGTGTGGCGCCGGTGAGTTTCGAAATTCGCACCCACTCAGTGCTCACTATGTGCCGTGCGGCGTGTGGGGTGGGGGAGGCAGACTAGAAAACGACAGAAGGGACAGTACGGAGCAGACGGCAATTAATCTTGGAACTATGTAAATATTGTTTTTTTTTTTTTTTTTTTTTTTTTTTTTGCTATTTTTACTCCTAAACTCAACTCATGGATCCCTTTAGAAGATCCAAGCTTTTGGTGTGCCAAAAGTGCCCCGTGCCCCTTTTCGTAAGCAGAAGTTGAACTGGCGATGCCGGATCCCATTCCGTCCATCTTACCAGGTTGAAAATTTAGTGTCAACCTTGGCTTCGTAATTCGTAAGTTTTTTTGGTTTGGCGTTCTTTTCAAGCTAAAAAAAAAAAAAAAACTCATTGTAAAGCGCAGTACATGGTTTTGTCCCATCAGAGTATTCCTGAAACAAGCATGGATGTAGTGCATTTTTAATTATACATCTACCCAACGAGCTCATTTCTGAACCTATGTTTCACGTTGGGGGCATCTTGACTGATAACCTCGAAAACCTCATATTGCTCGATTTCTATCCAAAAATTGAATTCAGCTTCAATACAGTCTTCTTTTTTATATTGTAAATATTGTTGCAGTCTTGAGATAGTCTTCTTTACATTGTTGCAGCCTCAAGATAGTCTTCTTTTATATCGCTTCAGGGCAATTTCCAAAAGGCATACCTTTTTTCAAACGTCTGTTACGGAAATTTCCCTGGAATGTCCAACTAGGTCAATGAGGGAGCTTTCAACAGGTTCTAATTTTGATAGATACATTGTTAAGAGGGAGAGCTCATAAGGTATCTTCCTAGCCCAGATTCGCATTGGAAACAAGGGGAAACATCGATCTAGCAGGGCTCTACGAGGTAATTGAGCACTCAGATATATGTGAAAAGAACATGGACTTGCTTTTTCTTTTTTGGGGGGATTCATTAATCAAAGGAAGGCTCTAAAGCTACCTTCTAAGCTCAAAAACTATACAGCTATACCTAAAACCTCTCACCCATTTCGAGGTCCCATCTCACAAATCACCTACTATGATTCCAACTTGACCTCACCTATGTATTGAAATTGACTGTGTCAACTACTCAATGGACGAATCGCTTTCCATGCTTTAGAAATCTACCTAGGCAGAAAAACTGGAAGCAGTGCATCCAACGGATACTCACGCCGCCTTCCAGAATATACCTTTCGGATACAATTTAGTTTTAAGTAAGCACATATTGACTATCTATCATTACACGGCAAATTTGAGTCTATGAATGATCGATCCTTTCTCTCTTAAAATGAATCTGCCGGTTTTTGGCTGAGTTCCAAGCATTTTTAGATCTTGGAAAATGATAAAGGCACGTCACGGTGTGGGCTTTAACCTCCGACTAGTGCTCTTAGCTAGAAAATCCGCGTGTGTTCGAATGGTAGCTGTTAGGTACGCCTTATCCCTCCTGTGCTATAGTGTCTACCCGCCTAGCCTAAAGCCAGAGGTATTGGAAGACTGTACACATTATTTGTAGGTACTCGTGAAAGGTGAAATCCGGCCAAGGATTTTCTGAGGCTAGATAACTATTTTTCTCTTGATAGCAGTTTCTCCAAAAATATACTTAACTAGTCCGTACTTTTAAGGCCAACTAGTCAACCAGAAACCTAACAGTAGGCATAAAGATCACAGAGGTACCCCAAAGACATCTAAAGACATCTAAAGACATCTGAAGACATTGAAAGACATCGAAAAACATTGATAGACATCATTGAGGCATCCCAAAAAAATATAGTGATAGTCTGAAGGAATCTAGAGGCATCTCAAGATGTATAATGAGGAGTAGTCAGTTTTGATCAGTCTGCCCCCAGCCACCAAAAAGCTTGTTAAAAGCATCAATCATAGCGCTCGACCGAGTTTCTGGAGATATCCTGTATCTTGAGGAAAATACAGTGTCTCAATCGTTTAGCCTAAAGAGCTGATTTCTGCACATCAAGAGTCTATTTCTTCGGTTTTTGACAAAGTTCATTTTCTCTCGGCCACTTGCGGGCTAGTTTAATTAAAATTTCAATCTCGTGCAACAAACCCATATATTATCGTCTAGAAAAAGTTTAGAGACAAGAGAACCATCACCGTGAGATTGAATAGGCGCTTTATCTCTCGCTAGACTGGATCCCAAATTAGGCTAGTGGCAATGCCCTTGGCGGGTTACAATGTAGGTGATTCGATAGATGTGACCTCGAAATGGGTTAGAAGTTTTATGTATAGTTGTACAGATCTAGGGGCAGGAAGATGAAATTCTAGCTCCCATTTAATCAATGTATATATCATAAGAAAGTACACATACAAACTCGTATTTTGAAGTTGTTCGCCTCATGTTCAACGTCGTTTTGGTCACGTGACTGGCTGCAACACAAAAACGCGCTGACCATTTATGAGTTTATTAAACATAATTACTTTTGTAACCGCCCTGAAAACACCTGAAAACACCTGTAGCCCCTTGAAAATGAACCCTCTTACAAAACCTCAGGACTCGAACCCCGGCGTGGAGAATTCCTTGGAAATCTCGAGATCCGTGGACTACCCCCCTCAGTCTCCAAATGTCGGATTGGCCCGTCTTCCTGTAGAAATACTTCACGAGATCTTTGTATTAGCAGGTCCGGGAAATAACCTCAACTTGACGTCCCGGTATTTCAACTATATATTCAAGTTTAAAGACACGGGTTACAACAAAAACAAGGAGTGGTGCAATCTACGCCTTGCACAGTCAATGATGAAGACCCACTTCTACGTCAATCCCAATTCGGAGCTCGACCGCCATGGAATCTCTGTGGAAAACGTCCTCCCGCTTCTTGACGGACTCGGAATGCTCTGCTTGGAATACGAACATGAGCCAGACTTCTATGAGGCGATCGCTGATTGATACTGGGACTTGTATTACGCGTTGACATATTTCTTCAACCACAGCCCCATATTTCGCTGCGAATGTCTCTTCTACCGCTTTGTCACCCACAGGTTCCTCGAGGCATGCGTCCCTGACCGCAGAGAGCCAGCACAGTATGACTGGCTCGAGGAAGAGAACCCGCCGCTCATCGACTTCGGCCTTCAGTCCAACGAACCACAAAGACGCCTCGTGTACATGGCCTACATGATCAAAGAGACGCACTACGTGACGAATGAGATAGACCGAGAAAAACTTGAGAGGTTGCTTAGAAGCTGTATTGAGGCAGGGGTAGAATGGGAATACTCGGAATATTTTGGTATCGAGAGACGAGAATCCGCGCTTCCTGAAGAACACCAAGTGGTGGATGAAATATTGAAGAAATATCCCATACTGCGTTCTTCTGGTTATATAAGGATGAAATTTAATGGTTGGGACCCGGTAGTGAAAAAGAGACCCTCCAAGCGTGTATTGGATTACTTACAGGAAGGATCGAAGCTTTTTTACCGGTATGGTGCCTTTTTCTATGCGACCAATATTCCCTTTACGCAGAGCATGAACGACCTACTTCTTGCCCTTTTTAACTCATGTGAGAAGTACGAGATTTCGCGCACGGAGTATATCAAGGGCCTGCTCTTTACGTATGTCACACACGCATTAAAGCAATATTTTATTTTTGGAAAGTTGAGGGAATCCATTGTGCCCGACATCTTGCGGATCTACCAGCGTGCAAGACACCACAATGAACACCGTGAAATACCAGGCTTCTGTGTCTTGGAATGGCAGGACGTCATAGTCAGGGTATACACTTACATACATGAAAACTGTTATGAGTCGGGTCAGCAGCACTTGTGTTCTCCCCCTCACCCACCAGTGGGGGTATTCCCTACCGCAGTCTTTGTTGAAAAGCTCGCGAGGTCTTACCTCTCGGAGCAAGAGTTGAAATGGGGCAGTGGGCCAGAGATGTGTGTGCTTTCCAAGAAGAGAAAACTCTTGGAGGGGTAATTTGTCATGTAATTTGATTTTTGATTTTCTTACAAATACATACATCAATAAAAGGGGAATTTAAAGGTTACCTTTTTTAGCCCCAAAACTGTACAGCTTTTCATACCCTTCTCCGGACCCCAAATAACGAATCAGTTCTTTCTAAAATGTTTCTACATCTTCTCCTGATCTTTCCTATCGTCTTTTTGGGAGATACATAAGGTGGGGGGGGGGGGGGGGAGCTCGAATGTTACCTTCATAGACCAAGAACTAAAGGCTGATTCTCACCTTCCAAGCCACTGGCTTATTCGATGTTTTGAACTATTGAGTTTGCCTCAAAAAAATGTCTCTACCAGTAAAAAAAGTGCACACTGCTCAAGGCATGTCGCGAGAAGAAATGACTCATGGGAAGAATCCAATCCGTTTCTTTCAAGACATAGCCCAATGAAACGCATGAGTCACTGTAGGACAAGAAGAACGGAAATGATGGGGTCAGTTTTTTTTTGAATTTGTCTCTTCTACTCCGACATTCCCCCGAAAACAGTACTGATTTACCCTAATAACTATGCCACGTTTTTACTTTCTAGATACTCTTCATCTTTTACCCGCGGGAGTCTTGTCGCGTCCTGCATACGCGCAGCCCTGGCATGGCCGGCGAAGCCTTTTGCACCCAACCACTTTGGGCTCTTTTGCACCCAACCAACTTTCAGGCCATTTTTTTCCCTCCACCACCATGAATTCTGAACGTAAAGAAAGAAAAAAATTCAGCTGGAAGCAGATGTGGCTGCGTTTTTTCGACCTCCCCGAGCCTGCTGAGGCGCATTGGCTAATTGAGAAGGACTATTTTGGGTGGTCCCTCAAGAAGAAAGAAACCGATGGCGAACCAAAGATCGTTGTTACGTGTAAGCAAGAGGGCTGTGGTAAGTGGTACAATGATACTTGGCCTGTGCTGTGGCCAGCGAAGTACTCACATTACGCTCTTTGCCACAAGGACGTGACGCCTCCTACAAGGGTTATAGCTGACTTTTTGTGTGGAAAGCCACCCGCGAGAGCTGTCACAAGAATGGTACTGAAAGTGGCACCGAAGCCTGCTCAAACAGCTTCCCCAAAAGCGGCAGCAAGTAGGGTTACAAAACCTATTTCAAAACTTGGCTTACGGCGTGCCCCAGGAGCTGTCACAAAAGCGGTAAAAAACGTGGTATCAAAGTCTGCCCAAACAGCTTCCCCAAAAGCGGCAGCAAGTAGATTTGCAAACCCTCTTTCAAAACTTGGCTTAGGGAATGCCCCAGGAGCTGTCACAAAAGCGGTACATAACGTGGGACCAAAGCCTGCCCAAACAGCCTCCTCAAAAACGGAACCAAGTAGATTGGCAAAACCTCTTTTGAAACTTAGCTTAGGGAATGCCCCAGGAGCTGCTGTCACAAAAGCGGTACATAAAGTGGGACCAAAGCCTGCCCAAACAGCTTCCTCAAAAACGGAACCAAGTAGATTGGCAACATCTCTTACAAAAGCTGTCTCAGGGCCTGCCGCAAGAGCTGTCACAAAGACGGTACAAAACGTGGGACGAAAGCCTTTCCAAACAGCTTCCTCAAAACCGGCAGAAAGTAGGGTTACAAAACCTATTTCAAAACTTGGCTTAAGGCGTGCCCCAGGAGCTGTCACAAAAGCGGTAAAAAACGTGGTATCAAAGTCTGCCCAAACAGCTTCCCCAAAAGCGGCAGCAAGTAGGGTTACAAAACCTATTTCAAAACTTGGCTTACGGCGTGCCCCAGGAGCTGTCACAAAAGCGGTAAAAAACGTGGTATCAAAGTCTACCCAAACAGCTTCCCCAAAAGCGGCAGCAAGTAGATTTGCAAACCCTCTTTCAAAACTTGGCTTAGGGAATGCCCCAGGAGCTGTCACAAAAGCGGTAAAAAACGTGGTATCAAAGTCTGCCCAAACAGCTTCCTCAAAAACGGAACCAAGAAGATTGGCAATATCTCTTACAAAAGCTGTCTCAGGGCCTGCCGCGAGAAATGGCAGAAGAGTGGCATTAGAAGTAGTACCAAAGCCTACCCCAACAGCTTCCCCAAAAGCGGCAGCAAGTGAACTTGCAAAACCTCTTTTAAAACTTGGTTTATGGAGTGCCGCGAGAGCTGTCCCAAACGCGGTACAAGACACGGCACCAACACCTGCCCCAGCAGCTTTCTTGGACGCGGCACAAAACGACATGGCAAGATCTCTTCCAGGGCCTGCCTCCCGCTTTGCCCCAAGCTCGTCCTCGAGCTCTTCGTTTTGTGATGAACCAAATGCCGCTCCCAATATTTTCCCTTGTGCAAGTGCTATCACAAATGGTTCCACAAATACTGATCCACAAACTGCCCTGAATGCTATGAGACCAATGGGCATTTCTGTTTCAAAGGGCCCCTTGACAAAAAAGGTTTGTAGAAACCCCTTGGTTACTGACGAACACGAGCGCCATTCGGATTTCAACAACAACGATGTCTCCATGAATCTCAACGAACAGGAGCGTCGTTCCGATACCGACGAATCTGAGTATCTGTCCATTGGCAACGATACCGAAAGCTCACCGAGTAATGACGAAACCGAGCGCCGTTGGGTTTTCATTAGAGGCTCTGGCCCCATGATTGTCAACAAACAGGAGCCTCCTCCCGCTGCCGACCATACCAAGAGCGTATTTGATATTGACGGAGACGACCGCTCTTGGGGTTTCCTCAGAGACGATGACTCCATGGATCTCGACAAACAGGAGCGTCGTTCTGATGGCGCCGATACCCAAAGCTCATTGGGGATTATCGTAAACGAGGACCATTCAGCTTCATCGATTCCCGCGGATATCGGGGACTCCATGAGTCTCGACGAGCCTGAGCCTGTTTCTGATGTCGGCCAAACTGAGCATCCTTCCGAAGACGGCAATACCCAAAACTCACTGGGTGTTTATAGAAACGAGCACCCTTCAGCTGCTTCAGTTCCCGCGGATAACGATGACTCCAGGAATCTCGACGAACCTGGGCGTGCTCCTAATGTCGCCGAAACTGAGCACTCTTTGGTTCCTGACGTGGATCCGAGCGTCTTTTACCTCGAGGAAGAAGATTGGCGGACACTTGTCCAAAAACCTGAGCCTGTTTCCGATGCCGGCCAAACTGAGCAACCTTCCGAAGACAGCGATACTCAAAGCCCCTTGAGTATT